>JAMZAV010005727.1:0-41595 GCA_024449915.1 Sweltsa coloradensis
GAAAAAATTTTTTTTTTCTTTTTTGATTTTAATTAAGTTAGGGGGGAATAAGGGGTTTTTTTCGATATATAAAAAACCGGTGGGGGAATCCCTAACCCAAAATATGATTTAAAAAGAATGCAGTAAAGACGCTGAAAAGTAAGTGATGTAAAGGGGTTTAATAAAAGAGCGGATTATTTTTTTAAAATTTTTTTTGATGGACAAAACCCTCAGAATAAAACTTTTGATTCAATTTACTGGAATCATTTGCTCAATTTTCAAAATTAAATTTTTTTTAGCAGCGGTTTTTGTATTTTTTCTACACCCCTTTTATCTACAACTTAAAAAAGTATTTTTGGTTTTATAGGGTTTTCAGGATTTGCACGTTTTTTTTCCTTAAACGGTCAAAATTAAATTTTGTACCGGCAGGCGAAAAAAAATTGTGCAACGCAACAAACCATATAAACCCAAAAATTCTTTTATTTGGTTTTTTGATAAAGGAGTGTAAAAATAATATAAAAAAAAAACCGCTGCAAAAATTAAATTTTTGAACTTGAGCAACTGATTCTGTAATTTAATACAATTTTGTTTTCTGGGGGTTCGTCCCCCGTAAAAAAAAATTCAAAAAAAATAATCCCCTTTTTTAAACCCCTTTTACATTCTTTTACTTTTCAGACTTTTTACGCATTCTTAAGAAAATATTTTGGGTCTGGGGACCCCCCCTTAAAATGTTTTTGCGATGTTTTACGTTAAAATTTTATGGTATTTTGTTATTTTATTTTCGTAGTATATTTTTGAAATGTTTTACAAATGCAAAAACCTTTGTCATCCCAAAAAATCGATTTTTGGGGACTCACTAAAGTGGACAAAACCCACAGCATTAATTCATTGATGACGCAAAGTTTTCTTTTAGTTTTCATAAACATGATATTCACGAAAGACAATTTTACAATGAAGATGAAGATGATGACATAATCTCAAAGTATACAATGTCATACTCAAGTTGCCATTTTGATTTCATGGACGGTAGAGAATGTTAAGTGAAATGTGCGTGCTGTTAAAATATATTCTTGATAGGAAGTTTTGTTACCGTACTCCCTATTGAACGTTGCCTCTTGGGCCAGAATAATTAAACAAACCATTTCCCACGGATAAAGGTCTGATTGCCAATGTCACATACTGCCGAATCATATATTATAAAATAAATTTTACCTTGCCATATAATAGACACCACATTGTAAGGTTCGCATCCTGTCACGCATGCTGATGTTGCTTATAGTCATGCACTTAGAGCAGTAATTAAAATACCTCGTCTAGAGGCGCATCGTTCTTCTGTCGTGTTGCCTCACACATAACTAAAAAATCACATAACATCCTACAAGGACCTATCATATGGTGTAACAAGGGGAGATGGCAACGAATCAAGCTTTATCCAACAGCGTATTGTATTTAAGATGTAGATAATCCTCAAAACACGACATTGCTGGCTGCAATAAACTGTAGCAAATTGAATCTTAGACCAGTCAGACAAAAGAATAAATAATTTAAAGGTTATCAAGGAAATACTTTATAATATTATTATATATATAAACTGCATCTAAAAACAATGAAAAAGCTGAAAATGTATCAGTAGCAATTTGTCTCAATTGCATTGGCTATGTAACTATTTTCAATAAGATATCAAGAAGATTTTGTTGGACGATGGATTTGACCATGGTATTTGAAACATATCGTGGTTGGACCATTGAGTACTATTACAAATCCATGTAATTGGATGAGCGAAGCAAAGACTTCAATTTCACTGACCCCCCAAAAAAATTAGCCCAGTTTTTTTGTCTGTTAGCTCTCTACCGGGCAAACGGCATATGCGATCTTGATGAAAATTGGAGGGGACCTTCGAAATCTCTAAGCTTGGAGCTGCCACGTTATTGGGTACAATCGAAGAAATGTTTCTCATAAATTTCGTACTTTTACGATTTTTTTCGATTTTTAGTGCGATATTTTTGTGACATTTGGGCCGATTCTGACCAAACGGGTGGGGCTACAACGTTCATATTTTACATGGACATAAAGGTTTTTGGTATGAAGTACCTTGTGAAAAAAAGTTGAAAAAGTTAGCTGGAATCCCATAGAATAAAAATTTTAATATAAGTTTTTTGAGGTTTATTGGATGAGCGAAGCGAAGACTTCAATTTCACTGACCCCACAAAAAAATTAGATCAGGTGTTTTTTTTGTGTGTTTTTTTGTCTGTTTGATTGCTCTCTACCGGGCAAACGGCATTTGCGATCATGAAAAAATTGGAGGGGACCTTCGAAATCTCTGAACTGAGACTTTCTACGTTTTTGGGTACTAGGAAAACGCTAAAGTCCCGCCGCGTTGATGGATGAGCTTTTTTGTAAGTTTTTAGTTTGCGTGGGACCACTTTTCCTTTGCCAGTGCTTTGTAAATGCATTGTAGGTGATTGTTGTCAAGTTTCTATTGTAACTTGTTGGATGAGCGAAGCGAAAGACTTCAATTTCACTGACCCCCAAAAAATTTAGCTCGGGTGTTTTTTTTTTTTTTTTTGTTTTTTTTTTTGTTTGTTTTCTGTCTGTTTGTTAATCTCTACCAGGCAAACGGCATATCCGATCTTGATGAAAATTTAACAGGACCTTCGAAATCTCTAAACTTAGAGGTGTATTGATTTTGGGTACAATCGAAGAAATATTTCTCATGAATATCGTACTTTTAACGATTTTTTTCGATTTTTAGTGCGATATTTTCGTGACATTTGGGTTAATTCTGACCAAACGGGTGGGGCTACAACGTTCATATTATACATGGACATTAATGTTATGGTGATGTAGTACCTTTTTAAGAAAAAAGTTGAAAAAGTTAGCCAGAATCTATAGAAATAAAGCTTTTATATAAAGTTTTTCGATTTTTAGTGCGATATTTTCGTGCCATTTAGGCCAATTCTGACCAAACTGGTGGGGCTACAACGTTCATATTAAACATGGACATTAAGGTTATGGTGATGTAGTACCTTTTAAAAGAAAAAGTTTAAATAGTTAGCCAAAATCTATAGAAATAAAGCTTTAAATATAAGTTTTTTTCGGAAAATAATACCAATTGACAGGTAACAAAAGAAACTTGACAACAATCAGCATTCAGCTACAATGCGTATTGCGTAGGCAGCAAAACAAAGAACTTGCAAAAGTAAAGATATCCTATGCAAACTAAACATTTTTAAAAGCTCATTTATCAACGCGGCGGGACTTTAGCGTTTTCCTAGTTTAAACGAGGGAGCGGAGCGACTGAGTGTCTCCATTCAACTGGAACGCCCCTCATTCTGTGATTCTGTCGGTCTGTCTGTACGTCGAAAATCAGCCGAACCGCTGAACAGATTGGGCTGAAATTTTAAACAGACATCCAGCACGAGTTTACTGATAACTGCTAACAAAATCAGCTAGATTCATTGCGATTTAATTCTATTTAAGCAAAAATGGATTTTTAAAATATCGATAGCATTTGTTTAGTAGCAGCTAGCGGGACGAGGTGGACGTGGCCTGCATGGCCTAGAGGTAACCATTTAGTCTACCGCACGGAGGGTTGGAGTTCGATACCCGTTAACTCGAACTTTTTTTTATATTTTTACACCCACATTATATTTTGGAGGGGTAGTTAAATGGGAAATAAAACTTAGGGTGATATTGTTTTATCTTGGAAATTTGTTAATGTTTCACGCTAATACGTTTTGAATACGATTCGCATTTCAAATGTTCAATTTATATAACTAGGGAAAACGTCTAAGTCGTTGTTAAACGAGTGAGTGAGCCATGTGTTGTGAGTACCCGTATCATTCCTCATACTGGGCTAGATCCTTAGGTATAGGGGAGGAAAGGGGATGTTCCCGGTACTCAACACTTGGCTCATCACTCACATCGTTTAACAACGACTTGGCGTTTACCCTAGTTAATTAAACGAGGGAGCGGAGCGACCGAGTGTCTCCATTCAACTCGAACGGCTCTCATTCTGTGATTGTGTCTGTCTGTCTGTCTGTCTGTCTGTCTGTACGTCGAAAATCAGCCGAAACGCTGAACAGATTGAGCTGAAATTTTAAACAGACATCCAGTACGAGTTTACTGAGAACTGCTAACAAAATTAGCTAGATCCATTGCGATTTAATCCTACAATAAATAAAAATGTGATTTTTAAAATATCGATAGCATTTGTTTCGTAGCAGCTAGCGGGACGATATCTATGTGGCTTGCATGGCCTATTGGTAAGCATTTAGTCTACCGCACGGAGGGTTGGGGTTCGATACCCGTTACCTCGAACTTTTTTATATTTTTACACCCACATTATATTTTGGAGGGGTGTTAAATGGGAAATAAAACTCAGGTGATTTTGTTTTATCTTGGATATTTGTTAATGTTTCACGTTAATACGTTTTGAATACGATTTGCATTTCAAATGTTCAATTTATATAACTAGGGAAACGCCTAAGTCGTTGTTATTCGAGTGAGTGAGCCATGTGTTGAGTACCCGGTATCATTCCTCATACTGGGCTAGATCCTTAGGTATAGGGGAGGAAAGGGGATGTTCCCGGGTACTCAACACTTGGCTCACTCACTCACTCGTTTAACAACGACTTTGGCGTTTCCCTAGTTGTTATTATAAACCTAAAAAAAACTCATTATTAAAACCTTTATTCTATGGATTCTGGCTAACATTAACAACTTTTTCTTTCAAAAAGCAATACAATAGAAAACGCTCAGTTGGACGCGTTGATAAGCGAACACGTGCTATAGCTAGACCCAAATTGCACATTTAAAAAAATAAAAATTTGCGACGTTCGCTGTCCACGGTGCCAAGTTTCCAATATTATTTATTATTGGAAAGGTATTTGGGAAAACCCGTGGGTAAACCTTTACTTTGTGGATAAAATATACCGCCATCTAGAGGACCTTGACATCATTTCTTTGGGAAAACTATAAACTCTTTGGTTACAAATAATACACTGCTTCCTCGAATGTATTTTGATAATTTCTAGGTGGCAGTGCATAGTGACCAGCAAACTCGTGCGACTTTTCGTTGCCATGGTAACGTTAATTTTGTTAAAATGTAATTGGATGAGCGTAGCGAGCGTAGCGAGCGAAGCGAAGATTCCATTTCACTACACTGGAGAAAAAAATCCGGAATGTTTTTTTTTTCTTTCTTTCTTTCTTTCTTTCTTTCTTTCTTTCTTTCTTTCTTTCTCTGTATTTTTGTCTGTTTGTTAGCACGATTCCGGCAAAACCGATACTCCGATTGCGATGAAATTTCATGGAGGCCTTCGAAATCTTTGAACTTAGAACTGACACGTTTTTGAGCGCAATCGGGAAATTTTTTCTCATAAAAAACGCAATTTTACGATTTTATTCGATTTTTAAAAACTTTCTTCGACTTGTAACACCTACATGCTTTAACCGATTGTAATGATTTTTTCACAGAACCTTAATTTCATGAATTAAGATATTCGTGCGAAATTTGAGCGTAATCGAAAAATTATTTCTCGTGAAAATCGAAATTTTACTCGTTTTTTCTTTTTTAAAACCATTCTTTAACTTATTACACCTACATGCTTTATCTTATTGTAATTAATTTTTCACAGAAACTTAATTTCATGAATTCATATATTCGTGTTAAATTTGAGCGCAATCGAGTATTTATTTCTTATGAAAATTGCAATTTTACGATTTTTTTCTTTGTTAAAAATTACGATTAATTAAAAAAATTAAGTTATTTTTTTATTTAATTTAATTTAATTAAAAAAAAACCTTCGACTTAGTAATGATTTTTTCACAGAACAACAGAAAATCCGCGTCACACATGGCAGCTCAATGCACCAATTACGCTCATCCAACAACGCGGCGGGACTTAAGCGTTTTCCTAGTTTACATCTACACTACTTATCGGATCAAAATAAAATTAACATATTCGTGACCAAACGGACATTCTAAATGATTTGGCCACCTCAGATTTTGTCGCCGTTTAGTTTGAAAAAAAAAACTTTCAATTAACTTTAATGTAACTTTTTAACTTTTTGAACGATAATGCCACAAAAATAATGACATTCAATCGATAACGAAGCTTGCAGATAGTCCAAATTTTAACTCGATCCGAGCCTCCGTTTGAACGTTATGGCGAGACATACAAACAAACAATCAAAAAAAACAAAAAAACAGTGAGTTTTTTTCCGGCGGAGTCAAATGGAAACGCTCGCTTCGCTCGCTTAATAACCATTATCTTAATGTACATGTAAAATATGAACGTTGTAGCCCCATCCGTTTTTTCAGAATCGGCTCAAATGTCACGAAAATATCGCACTACAAATCGAAAAAATCGTAAAAGTACGATATTCATGAGAAATATTGGTGTTAGTACAAAACCCCGAAAGTGCATTATCCCGAAAGTGCAAAACACCGAAAATTTCAAGCTTTTTCACGAAAGTGCAAAACCCCGAAAGTGTAAAATCCCGAAAAGATGAAATCACCGAAAGTGTTAAACGCCGAAAGTGGAAAACCCCGAACGTATAAAGCCACGAAAGTGAAAATTCACGAAAGTGCAAAACGCCGAAAGTGTAAAGCCCCGAAAACGTTAAATCACCGAACTCTTGATCATCGTAGTTCAATCTCGCGCAAGTGCAATTCCCCGAAGGTGTAAAACCCCGAAAGTGTAGAACGCCGAACGTATAAAGTCACGAAAGTGAAAATTGACGAAAGTGCAAAACGCCGAAAGTGTAAAACCCCGAAGATGGCAAGGATGTGTTTACGAGTGGCTGACGCCAATCACGGGGGGTTAGGGGCGGAGCGACACGCTCGTGGATAGTCTTGTCACATGAAGGTCGCCTGTCTTGGCTTTCAACTTTTATTTACAGCTTTGTAGATGGCATGCAATAAGAGGCTACCCTAAAATTATTTCTTCCGCTCTCAGCTACCTGTTCCATTCAGCACGTGCGTGCGTGCCTCGTACAATGGATGAGGAGACGAACAGCATGAGCAACATAATATAATACACATGTAGCCTATTGTAAACAAAAAACTAAACTATCCACACAAATGCAGGCGAGACAGTGTAGAGTGACAATGTGGTTTTTGATAAATTAATAATCGGCAAGTGTTTGAGTTTTGTAAAGTACATTGACTTGATTGAAATAATGGGCAAGTGTTTGAGGTTTGCACAATACATTAATTTATACAGTTCACAAACCTAATATTTTGTCTCTAAAAAATATAGCCTGATATGCGTGGAAAGTTATCAACTGTTGGATGGTCATGGTCAAACCCTTGTTCAAACATAATATAATATGTCATTCATGTCACACCACCAATCACCTCTCAATAGAACACTCTTGTCTTCTTGTTGTTTTATAAAAGGCCAGTTAAAACTCTAGGAGTCTTGACAATCATCGCAGTCATGTCAGCATTTGATTGGTTATGTATAGGCAGTGGCGTGGCGAACATATAGAGACCAGGCACCGATACCAAAAGGGGTGGGTGGGTGGTCCCGCAGGGACCCACTTTTTATTTTGGTTCGTTAATTAAACGAGGGAGCGAAGCGACTGAGTGTCTCCATTTAACTCAAACGGCGATCATTCTATGAGTCTGTGTGTGGGTCTGTTTGTGTGTACATCGAAAATCAGCAGAATCGCTGAACAGATTGTGCTGACATTTTATACAGACAACTGATACGAGTTTAATGAAAACTGCTAGCAATGTTATTGTTACGAAACAATAACTACCCGTTAAAGTTCTATAACTAAAATGAACTGTGACAAGTTTTAATATGAATATGATACTAAATTTACTTTATTCAAAGGAAAAAGCTCTACAATTTAGTTTGATCAAGTTGCTCGAAACTAGGGCCTTTTGAGAATACACAAATAAAAAACAAGCGCACAAATGCCTTTGAAATATAATGAATGGCCACTGCCATCTCATCTTTTAAGTCTACATTTCCAACATAGCCCACCTTTCATTTTGACATAATAATGACAGCAAATGAAACAATAATATTTTGACCATGACAGTCTACTGTGGGTATGTTGACATCACTCTTGCGGCTCGTGTGCGAATTGCATCATCTTCACTGCGTTGTAGGTCGGGAAGATTTGACACTTCTAGGGGAATAACCGTTGTATAGGACGCACCAAGATTCCATGCTGCGTCTTCACCCGAGCCACTCTGACGTATCCGTCATTGCCGGTAGAAGATCCAACACTTTTGCCATTGGCCAGTCCAGTCTCTTTTTATGTCGGCTCCACAAAGCACAATCTCGCCGACTGATAGTTTCCTGTGTCGTTTCACTTGCCTTCCCGCGTTGTACCAGTTGTCCCAAATACTCTTTCCTAAATCGGCTTCGTAGATGGTCACGGACAATTTGTCTATAACGTAAACGGCGTTGGAAACCTTCAGATTCCAATATCTAAATCTGGCACGTTCTGTTCGCGAATATCATTCAGAAACATCGCCGGAGTTAAAGGTATCAAATCGTCTATGTTGTCTGTAATGTAGGTGAGAGGTCTCCCATTGATGACTGCCTCAGTATCACACATACTGTAGAAAGCTCTTCGTGGTTCAAAGAAGACTTTCCTAGCAGCGCTTGAGTATTCCTTTTACTGAGCGAATGAGACGCTCCCACCATCCTCCCCACCATGCTGCTGATGGAGGGTTGAATTTCCAGTGAATCTTGTCCACTGCGAATTCATTCTTCACCTTATCCCAGTCCAACTCTTGAAGAGCATTAGCACACCCAACAAAATTGGTCGCGTTGTCGCTATAGACCGTAGTGGGCCTTCCTCGGCGAGCCACAAATCTTCTTACTGACTGAATAAAAGCCTCAGTGCTGAGTGAGCTTACAAGTTCCAAGTGAATAGCTCGGTATACTGCACATGTAAAAAACACTAGCCAAACTTTACTCTTATCCTTAAGATACATTGGGCCAGCTAGGTCCACTCCAACAATCTGAAACACTGCTGCGGTGGTTACTCTGTCTTGAGGTAATGGAGCTGGGTAAGTCGTTGAACTCTTGGCTGCAAATCTTCTACATCTTGGACATTTCAAACAGATTCTTTTTATTGTTTGTCTGCTTTTCACAATTCAATATTTTTCTCGCAATTTTCCCATTAGAAACGGTACTCCGGCGTGACGTTCTTGAGATGTTCTTCTCTGATGATCATATTCCCCCACTAGATGTTTGGACGGTAGTAGCACAGGGAATATGAAATCAATGATATCATCTTTCATAGCGAGTCTTGTCTTCACTCGTAATAGTCCGTCTACCCCTTTAAATACTTGAAGACCGCAAGCCACTTCTCCTTCATAACGAAAAGATTCCTGTTGAATGTTGATTAGTAGATCTCTTTCTGCTGCGTTGAGCTCGTCGACTGTCAGTGCACCCTTGGCACTAATCTTCTTGCGAGACTTGTTAATAAATCTCTGCATCCATGCTGTGACCTTCACTAACCGATTGTATGATGAGAACCTTGTTATGTTCCATGGGTCGCCCTTCACCGGTTGTCACGTGCATGGCGTTCATTTACTTTCTTTTTCTGTTCAGAGAACACTAATTCCTCGTTGAATTTAGTTTCTCCCACTGGCCATTGTGAAGCATGTTCTTTGAGCCACTCCGGTCCCTCCCACCATCTCGAATGTACAAGGTCTTGTGAGCTGCATCCTCTGGATGGAAGATCAGCAGGATGAGAGAGCCTGGTACATGCCTCCAATTTTCCGGTTTAGTGAGATTGCATATCTCTTTTACCCGATTTCCAACGAAAGTGCCCCATTCATCATTCCTCCGTATCCATGCTAACGCTGTCGTTGAATCACTCCAAAAATGGAAATCAGTTTTGTCTTCTATATGCAAAGATTTCTGTACTGATTCCGATAAGCGACTTCCAATTAGACAGCTCATTAACTCCAATCGAGGTATTGTTGATTTCTTCAGCGGGGCTATTCTTGATTTAGCTTGTATAATTGTACAGTAACTCCCTCAGACGACTCTGTTCTGAGAAAACTACTGCAGCATATGCATATCCACTTGCATCACAAAACGTATGGAACGACTGTGAACTCACATAGCTTCCTACGTTCGCTATGTGTCTTGGAATTTTAATATTCGATAAGAATCGAATCTCGTTTAGCCATTTTAGAAACTTCATTGTAGATTCTTCATCCAGGAGTACATCCCATCCCATCTTACTAATCCACATTTCTTGCAGCATTAGTTTTGGTAGCAGTATTACTGGGCAACATATTCCTAGTGGGTCGAAAATCTTTTGAGCCCATAGATAAAATTGTTCGTTTTGTCACTTCCTGAACAGATTCGATGCTGGGTATATCAACACTCAAACTGTCCAGATGACGATCCCAATTCAACCCCAAAACAGAAGTTATTCTGCCGTTTTCCCATTTCAGAGTCTTCATCTTTCGAATATTTCCACATTCTTAGGTCCATCTTAGCGTCTTCAAACAGTTTTACTGATTCCTCCCGAAATTGGCAAACTTCTTCTACTGTATCCGACGGAAGTTACACAATTGTCAACATAGAGCGAATCTTGAAGTTTCTTGGCAATGAGACTTTTTATCTTCAGGTACTTGGTTGTTCAAGTGATAATCTATGACACTACCAAGTAAGAATGGACTACAGTTGAGTCCAAAAACTACTCTTTTGTGTCTGAACACCTTAAATGGCGCTTCATAATCACTCTCCACCATAAAAACCGCAGAAAATCTCTGTCCTTCTTGTGTATTTCAATCATGAGAAATGCCTACGAATGTCTGAAGTGACTCCAATTTTTCTTCTCTCGGAATCTTGTTATCATTGAAGGTATCAACTCTATGAGGTTCGATCCCTTCTCCAGACAATCATTTAGGGAGGGTGACTTGTTGCATTTACTTGATGCATCAAATACAGGGCGAACTGGCGTTGTGAGACTATCTGGCTTGAAAATTGGACGATGAGGCAAATAGTGACTTGGTGTTTCTATCTCCGCATCAGGTACTTCCTCGATTATCCCTTCTTGAAGCCAGTCTTTAAAAATTCTCCCGTAAAGTTCCAGTTTCCCTTCTTTCTTTAATTTATTTGAGGCAACAACAAGCCTTTTTCCGGCAACTTCCCTATTTGTAGGTAGAGGGGGGTGACCGTCAATCCAGGGTAAAGCCACCAGATACCTCCCCTCTTCTGTGCGCGACACTGTTTTCAGAAAATGATCTTTCGTTGCAGCCGCGGCTTCTTCCTTGGTAACCCTCTCTATAGGATCGCTAATACCAATGGATTCTAGCTCCCATAACTCTGCAACAGATGCATCACTGACTTTCATAGATGTCACTAACATTGATACGTTTGTATCTTCAGCCTGGGTTCTAATACGTCCCATCAGCGTCCAACCTAGTTCCGTTTCTACTGCTGTCATACCATTGTCCAACTTGTATATACGTCCAGTGAGTATCTGTCCGTATACATCAGCTCCAAGTAACAATTCAATGTCACTAGGCCTACCCTTTCCTATATCACTAACCCAAATATGATTAGTTCTCAATTGATTCATCCATTCTCCTTTAGCAACTCGTGGTATTTTCCCGCAAATCTTACTTTGACTTAGGACATCAATGGAAATAGGCCTACTAGATAACCTCCCAGGCTTCGAGAGTTGGAGTTGAAACTTATCATGAGACTTGGGCTCGGTGTTGGTACCACCAAACAATGAATGTGTGATTGTCTCCTTACCATGAGATACAAATCCAAGCTGATCTGCTGTTGACTTCAGTACATACGAGCGTTGAGATCCAGTATCAATAAGAGCTCTAACTGTCCTTGACTCTCCGTTAGTAAACAACATCAACCAACAGAGTCATAAGAACAATGTCACTTGTACGATCTGGTTTGGACTTGAACTTTGCACTGTCTTCTCCACACTAGTAGACGTAGGTATGAGACTTCTCATATTTTTATGAGAAGGCAATTCAGGACACATCAAAACCAAATGTTTCTTAGCACACAGAGAACATCTAATGACAGCTTTGCATTTCTTGGATACATGATTAGAGCGGAAACAAGTAAAACAACATTTATTCTGTTGTGAGTTTGTGTTTCTTATCGGCGATGGACATGTCTTGTGCCCGAACACAATCACGACTTTCGTGATGTTTCTCGCAAAATACACACTTCACAAATATCGCCATTAAATAGCCCTGCAGCTGTAGGCACAACAAGATCATAAACGTCATGTTTAGTCTTGTTTTCCCCTTTCTTCATGTCTCTAGCTCCATGTACCGGTACAAACTCAGATTTGGCTAGATCTATCCTTACTTCGCTTTCAACTTCTCTGTTGAGGAATTCCATTAGACACGATAGGCGATTTTCACCTGCCCCACCGTGTATCGCTCCTCGAGACGATAACGAGCTTCTCAGCCAAGCCCTAAGATTTTTATCGGTAGACTTGACTCTACAAGAGGAAATAGTACTGCAGCACATTTATCGGTAGTCAGACCCAGTGTATCTAATGCCCTTAACTGACCTTCTATTTTATCAAAGATGCTGGAAAGAGTTGGTTTCTCTTTGTTAGAGACGTTGCTGATTACTAACTTCAGCAGCTCTCTAACATAAACTTCAATTAAGAGATCCTCCTTACCAAATCTTTCTTTTAGTGCAACTATTACCCTCGCATAGTTTTCACCTGACTGAGGGTAGCTATCGACAAGCTCGCTAGCACGAGTTCCACTTATCATTGACTGGACCAAATACTGAAATTTGTCACAATCATGAATCTCGCTGTCCTCGTGCACTTTCTTAAACCCGTGACCAGAATGTCAACAACCCTGTCAGTTCACCATCAAACTTCTTAAGTTCTATCTTAGGTAGAGTAAATGTCCGATTGGACCGGCTGTCAACCCCACACGTTGGTACACTGACATCTCTATTTACATAAGTGAGAGCTCTACCAACTTTACTCCTTACCTCTGCCAGACGATCTTCATAGCCCTCAATGGCTTCGCTTTCCATGGAATAATCCTCGTCACTACAGTCATCATCCAGAAGACTTCTAAATATTTAGAGTCCAGCTGCCTCAGATCGGTCATAACCTTCTCCAGTTTTGCTAACTTCAGAGACAAGGTGTCTTCATCTGGGGAAGCTTCAGCAAGCTCCTGCTTGACCTCATGTAGTTGTCCTGGTAAACGAAGCCCGCACAGGCGTACGCATCTTCTTGAGTCGATCCATAATATCAAACCACTATCACAAATCACGTCGGGGTCACCAAAAATGTGCTGCAGTACTATTTCCTCTTGTAGAGTCAAGTCTACCTGATGAAACTCTTAGGGCTTGGCTGAGAAGCTCGTTATCGTCTCGAGGAGCGATACACGGTGGGGCAGGTGAAAATCGCCTATCGTGTCTAATGGAATTCCTCAACAGAGAAGTTGAAAGCGAAGTAAGGATAGATCTAGCCAAATCTGATTTGTACCGGTACAAAATCAGATTGGCTAGATCTATCCTTACTTCGCTTTCAACTTCTCTGTTGAGGAATTCCATTAGACACGATAGGCGATTTTTACCTGTCCCACCGTGTATCGCTCCTCGAGACGATAACGAGCTTCTCAGCCAAGCCCTAAGAGTTTCATCAGGTAGACTTGACTCTACAAGAGGAAATAGTACTGCAGCACATTCATCGGAAGTCAGACCCAGTGTATCTAATGCCCTTAACTGACCTTCTATTTTATCAAAGATGCTGGAAAGCGTTGGTTTCTCTTTGTTAGAGACGTTGCTGATTACTAACTTCAGCAGCTCTCTAACATAAACTTCAATTAAGAGATCCTCCTTACCAAATCTTTCTTTAGTGCAACTATTACCCTCGCATAGTTTTCGCCTGACTGAGGGTAGCTATCGACAAGCTCGCTAGCACGAGTTCCACTTATCATTGACTGGACCAAATACTGAAATTTGTCACAATCATGAATCTCGGTGTCCTCGTGCACTTTCTTAAACTGTGACCAGAATGTCAACCACCCTGTCAGTTCACCATCAAACTTTTTAAGTTCTATCTTAGGTAGAGTAAATGTCCGATTGGACCGGCTGTCAACCCCACACGTTGGTACACTGACATCTCTATTTACATAAGTGAGAGCTCTACCAACTTTACTCCTTACTCTGTCCAGACGAATCTTCATAGCCCTCAATGGCTTTCGCTTTCCATGGATATCCTCTTCCTACAGTCTCATCCCGAAGACTTTCTAAATATTTAGAGTCCAGCTGTCCTCAGATCGTTTCATAACCGTTCTCCAGTTTTTTAAGCCCGCACCAGGCGTACCATCTTTTGATGTCGATCCATAATATCAACCACTATCACAGTCACGTCGGGTCACCAAAATGTTGTTGACGAACCAATAACTACCCGTTCAGTTCTCTATACCTAAAATGACTGTGGACAGTTTTAATATTAATATTGATACTAAATTTACTTTATTCAAAGGAAAAAGCTCTACATTTAGTTTGATCAATTTGCTCCGTACACTAGGGCCTTTTGAGAATACACAAATAAAAAACAAGCGCACAAATGGCCTTTGAATATAATGAATGGCCACTGCCATCTCATCTTTTTAAGTCTACTTTCCAACAGTTATGTTTATGCAAGCATAGTGTTTGACGCGATTCGCATTTTGTTGGGAAATTTAAACTAGGTAAACGCCAAAGTCCCGTTGTTAACGAGTGAGTGAGCCAAGTGTTTGAGTACCCGGTATTATCTCCTTTCCTCCCTATACCTAATGCTGGATCTAGCCCAGTTGGGAAATGATACGGGTACTATACACATGGCTCACTCATCGTTTACAACGATTTCAAAGTCCAACTCGCTACCTTCCGTGGTTTGGCCTTGTGAGTAGGGTAGTATTGTATTGCCCAACAAGGGCGAGCTCTGGCCGTTGTGGTGCTTGTTGCAGAGAGAGCTCTCGCGCACTTTTGTATCACACTTTCTTCATTCACACAGCACTTACTCATATTTATTTTTCTTTCTTTCACTTTTTCGTTCTCCATACTTGCGGCCGTTCCTCCTGCAACAGCACTCCTCGTTCCCACCCAGTTTAAAACTAACCCATCCTATCCAACATCCTCACTCCTTCCCATTAACCCCTCGTCATCCCTTACTTTCTCCTTTGGAAAAAAGAAAACATTGGCGGTAATCCACAATTATGGAAAAAGAATATTTGGAAGATTCCATACAAATTGACATGGGACAACTGATAACACTCTACTGTTGAGTGCCCTAAAACAATTAACTAACAACTACTAACTAACAACGACTTGGCGTTTCCCTAGTATTTGTTGAGTTGAATATATAAATGTGGAGCTGAAACAGTTTCCAGAACATTTAGGCCGACAACCATTCCAGCCATCTTTGTAAATTAGAAAGTTTCGTCCGACATGTTACCTTCATGATGCTTGTTTATTAAACCAGGTAACACTGTCGTATTAACGTATATTTTGATTTAAAACATTTTATTTTACAGATTTCATATATATGTTTAATTAACTCGTTCAGTCGAGGTGGGGGGGGGGGGGGGGGGGGTTGGGGGGGGGGGGCGTAATTATTTCGGTGTGCCCCACACGGAAACGGGCAGGAAACGATGACCTTTGCGGGTTTAAAAACCATAAAGAGACGGTCAAAAGAGGGTTTATTTTCAAAATTTCACGAACCCTAGACGAGGACAACTGTTCGAAGATAGAAACTCCAAATAATTACCCGCGCTTTGGTGAGGGCGCCGGGTTCCGGTGAAGATCGCGAGTGTAGAATGAAACCAACTTCAGGTAAAAGTCGAGTTAGGAGCGGAGATTTTGCAGCCGGGCCCACTACTCCCCAGTACACGGGAACAAGCAACGCAGCTAGCGACGTTGATCTCGTTCCTAGCGTCGGGTGCCTCAAGTGCCGACTTTGGAGGCGTCCGCACCGGGGGGGAACATCCGAAAACACGGTAGGGCGATGTAAGTGTCAACTTTCAGACGGCCCTAGCCGACGACAACCGTGTCGAAAAGTGCTTTACCGAGTGTAATAGAGGGCTTGGAGAAAACCGCGGAACATGATAGCTAGAGAACAGAGTTCCGTGAATTTCTTACCCCCCCCCCCCCCACTCAGCAATAAATCTCAAAATCTCATATTATTTGTGCTACCATTTTTTTTTAAACAGGTCATATCACACGTGAATGACACAACCAACAGCCACAATTTTGAGATTTTCCTATTTTGAGATAGATAGATTAGACTTCCTATCTTACTTCAACATTTGACAGACATATTAGTCGAACTTGGACAGATTTTTGAAATTTTCAAATCCGAAATTCTTTATCCTTTTGTATTTTAATTTACTATAACATCAAACCTTACATTTACCATTAAAACTTGAACATTAAGACATTGCTGTCTTAGATTGTTATTGAGGTTGAGACAGGGTCATTATAACGTACTTGGTTTATGCACTACGAATATCGACAGTGGTATTAAAAGCGCTGTGTTTAGCCTCTAACCCAAGTGGAATTCATTCACTGTTATTATGGTTTTCTACTTGACTAACCGACAGTTTTTGGGCTTCAAGCGTTAGACGCGCGACTCTGATTCGGGAGGTCCCCGGATTTAAATACCATCGAGACAGGCAATCCTGACTGATATTTTTCTCTGTCGTTTAATTGCGATTGCAAGGGATAGATTCCTCTTAAACGACGCTCGGACATTACCTTCAGAATTGTCCCTATCCGCAACCTTACAAAGTGGAAGAAGATGGGCATGATTGCACCCTGGCATGCTTCACCCATACAGCCATTATATTGTCTGAATGTTTCATTTCAAGTTTCACATTTTAATATCGCGTATTAACATTGTAATGAACGTTTAAAGAACATTTTGGTGAGTACATAAAAGCGTATTGATTACTGAACGTATCTAAGACCAATTCATTTTTCAAAATATTCCATGTCGACATTACGTTTTTTTGAATATCATACATGTATATAATAAAAAATGGCTTGGCCAATTGAATTTGGTTCATGGCCAGAATTTTTTTTATGATTCGAGATAAAATTTTTACTTTTGTACCACAGAAAATCGTTGGCTTTCGCTTCGTCAACAGCGAAATGAATCTTACTTATTTTCAAAGCAAAACTAGGGAGAAAGAATAAAAAGTTGCTCACTTCTATATCTCACAGCATTCACGAGCCGAAGATTTTTTGAAGAGAGCTTGGGCTGCCGTTTTGTTTTTTTACAAATTTTTTGTATTTGGTTGGATTGTTTATACCCAGTTCTTGCTCAGAATCATAACCTAGGTTTTTAAAGAGCGGTTGATACCGGGCTATGGTCACGTAATAATGCCTTGTTATTCAACTAACCCTTTTTGACCAAAGTTTAAGTGGTCTAAATTAAAGTCATTTTAAAAGCAATTAATTTTAATGTTCCTAATTTTTTACCAACGATTTTTAATGTTTTGGGAATGTTGGGAATTTTATCTTTGTAATAAAAGCTTCATTTCCATTAAAGACAAATTTGAATAAATTCTTTTTTCTAGATTTTTTCATTGTTTTCATTTTTTTGCATGTTTAGTATCTCAAATAATAGCAATACTACGATATTTATTACATTTACGGACTTATAGGTTTTTTTTGACATTTTTAGGACTTTCTTGCATATGTGTATTTTCAACCTTTTCTAAAAAAATATGGCACGGTTGGGAAAATTAATTTAATTTTTTATTAAAACGAGGGTCAAATTTAAAAAAAATTTATGGTATAGTTTCGCCGTTTACAAGTTGACGAATTTCGTTTTTCCTCAAGAGACAAAGACCAGATTTTTCACATTCCTCTGACAAGATCATCTTCCTCTTTTGTCACCGGGAAAATAGTCTCGGAGATCCCCAGTGATTGACATGTCCATTATAATTGAATCGCAAACCCGTCGCCAAATCCTTAGTTTGGTTTTTCATTATTCCGCTTCATTGGTTTGTCAAAGAGGCTCACAATAAAACCTTCGGCCGGGCACATTGACGACGGTCAGACAGAAGACTGAATTTCAATTTACAACCTCGTTTTGGTTTAACGAATGGCTAAAATGTTCCCGCTGAGTCCGGAGAATGAAAAAATGAAAATGTAAACAGAAGACCTATACCCGGATTGAATTTAAAAGTGGATGTACATTTAATGTCAAGGGGTCTGAAGGATTGTCTGATTATGTTTGGCTCTACCACCGCATATTGTATGTAATAAACTTTAGCTTTTGCAAACATTTTAATTCGTGGATTTTTTTTTAAAAGAATTTCATAATTTTTTAGATTTTTCCCTTTTTCCCTGCTATAAATAAATGTTTGATTTTGGTTCCAAATTGTCTCAAAGTTGAAAAAAATACAAAAATTATATTGATTTTTCAAGAAGAAGGTTTTGGAAAATCTTAAGGACACGGCAGTATTTTAAGTGTTCTTTTCTTTCAAATTTTCAGAACACTAGGTTGGCGGGATAGTGTGAAAAGGTGGCCTAAAATATCTCATCGTTTACATTTTGGCCCATTAAATATTAGAATTGGAGCACTTTACATGTTTGCGGCGTTGTTTTGCACGCCACCACCTGGATTGCCCCAATCCTCTGTCCGCATCCAACGAGCTATCGTCGCTTGGCTTCGCTCGGCTCGGCTCGCTCGTTCGGTCGGTAACGTGTTGACCGCGATCCTCACACCCCCCCCCCCCCTCGTGCCATCACATGCAATTGAGATAATTTTGCAATAGTCCTCGTAAGCGGGGATTGAAATATTGATCTTGGAGAAGGTTTTTTCAAACAAAAAACGTCTTTAGAAGTTGTGTTCTATACGGAAGTACAAATAGGGTTCTCCGTCATGTTCGAAGAGCTTCGGTAGTGGTGGGGGGGTGGGGGAGGGTTGAACACACTTACTTGGTGTCGTTGCTCGTTGGTCTTGTGGTTAAGCGTACCTGCTTCCAATACAGAAGGTCAAGGGTGCGATTCCACCAAAATCAGAAGTTTCTTACTTCTGATTTGGAATTAAGTCCAGCAGTTCTTGTCTTAGGGAGTTTGTAACTTGACTTGGAGGCCGTCCTAGCACGGAAGCACATAATCAATTAAGAGTTGTTCTGAATCGGCCTTGTTGTTCTGGCGTTTTTGATTCCGGCGGGTGTTCGCACTGTCCTCCCTGATTGCTATATTTCCTATTAAAACTAATCGGTACTTTGGTTTATCGCTCACAAATCGTCGATTCGATCGGGGCCCTACATGGAGGGTTGGCTTGTCGCTTTGTTTACTGTCCCCCACTGAAAATTCAGTGACTATAACTGGTAGGACTCTAAATACAATTTATTTATTTATTTATTTATATATTTATTTAACGGTAGGACCTACGACATTCTTATATATTTGGAATTCTGAAGGCCACTGTCAATTCGTGTATTCTATTAACTTTTTTCAAATCGCTATCCGGTTTGGCAGGATCTAGAAAAGTGGCCTACCTTATAACCCTAACAGACCCTAAATTTTTTTGGTTTGCTCTTTGGTGTGGCCGCGCTTCCGGCGCCAGCCCCTCGGACACAGCAGGACTTGAGACTTTCCGGTTTGGAAAAACTGAAAGGCGTGGTCCCGCAACAAATGTTCTATCATTTCTCAGATCCTAG
This sequence comes from Sweltsa coloradensis, assembly GCA_024449915.1. Classification (NCBI taxonomy): domain Eukaryota; kingdom Metazoa; phylum Arthropoda; class Insecta; order Plecoptera; family Chloroperlidae; genus Sweltsa; species Sweltsa coloradensis. The sequence goes on from JAMZAV010005727.1 coordinate 19,645, forward strand.
GCGTTCGTGTGTGCAGAGTGTGGGATGAAGATGCGTCACCTGTGGTTTTATTCGAGCAATTTGGTGGAGGCGGCCGGTCCGAGAAGATCGCGATGTTGAAATCTAATTTCATTCCGTAAAAGAAATTAACACCAGACACACGACTCGACAGACGAAACTATAAACGACGAGATTTTGTATCCAGGCGTCGCGACGCCCGACGTCGGTGTCCAGATGGGTCACGACTTGGAGGCTTCCGCCACATGGGTATGAAGGGGTACAGAGATTGAAACCAATTTTTGGATCCCTAACCGAAGGGCACGTGTGTCTAAAGTCGCCGAAGCCATGCCCTGAAAGGCCACCTATCCGATCGCGGTCCTCGATGTTGACTTTAGAGTATAATTGTTTGAGCACAAAAGATTTCAGAAGGCGGTTTCCACGGGAATGTGTAAGTCAAACCCCCCCCCCCCCCCCCCCGCCGAGCTCTTATAATAATAATAAATAATAAATTTTATTCAGAGTTCTACCCACTCAGTTATATACTGATTTCAGTGGACAGTAAATCAAAGCGACCAAGCGCAACCCTGCAAGGCCCCGACGCACTCGGGGAACGTCGGGACTTGTGACCCTTCTGTTTTTAAAAGAAAGGAAAGATACGATCGTAACCAGTGTTCTATTAGGTTTCTCAGCCCTCCGAGTCTTTCAGCCAAGTGGTCGGACAAAGAGAGTTTATTAACGTTGGAGCAAAGTCGACTGACTGTCACCATTCAACTCAAACGGCGCTTATTCCCTGTGAGTATGTGTGTCTGTCTGTAACGTCGGAATCAGCGATCGCTGAACATCTAGTTCTGGCAGTTTTCAAACAGCATCCGTTACGAGTTTAACATGAAACTGTTAACAAAATCCGCTTACATACATTGCGATTTTAAACCTACAATAATAAAAATAAGATTTAAAAAAATATCAATAGCATTTTTGTTTAGATTTTTCATATATCTCAACACAATGGCTCACTCACGTCGTTAACCATGACTTTGGCGGAAAAAAAAAAAAAGAGTATTTTCTGGGTATTTGGTGGAGGTGCCGGGTCCGCAGTAGGTCGCGATTGGAGTCGATTTCACATCTTTGTAAAATTCGTGTGGGGGGGTTTGAAATCTTGTAACGTCACCCGACTAGACGGTAATAATACGACGAAGTGTTTGTTGACCGAGGGGGGGGGGGGGGGGGCGGTCGCGACGCCACATACAAGGCCCGGCTTCGTCATCCGATGATGTAACCTGACAACACCCCCCACAATGCACACAAGTACACAATCCAACTCAAACGGCAAAGATCTGTGTTTCTGTCTGTTGATGGCTGCCAGAACGGCGAACTCCTAACAGATTGTACTGAATTTTTAAACAGACATCCGGTCAGTATTTAGCGGTGCATTTACATTTTGATCATAGTCCGTCGCGATTTAAGCCTATAAGACAATAAGTGAAATATTGACTAAAATGTGTAGAATGTAATTTTAACGAGAATGGTTTTTGTTGTTGAAAACACATTTTCATTGATCATTATTAAATATCAAGCAGTGAACACGGTGTGGTGAATCTTTCACGGCTGTATAGTTTCCAACATACTCCTAGGAGATTGAGGTAAACTGCACTCTTGACACGTTTTTCCGTATTGTGCTCTGTTTCCACAGTACTATATGCAATTCAATTATGTTTCTAGAATTGTTATTATACAACCAGAAATTACAAAAATCAATCCTGAGACCGTTGTTTGAACCTGGGTCTCCCATATTCCGGGTTATAAAGGCGCTTAGCAACTACAGACTGGGAAAACCGCCACAGTCGTTGCTAGACGAGTGAGGCGACTCATGGTGTTAATACTCGGAACATTTGCATTTAGAAAGTTGGATAGATTTTATATAGTACAGGTATAAAACGATAGGGTGTTGAGTTTAGTTATTATAATGCGCGTATCATGCAACCACTGGCTAGCTCTGATAGGCTAGGGAGGAAAGAAACCATCAAGCCTTGATAGGTAGGGAGGAATGGAATGTGTCCCCAGGTACTCAACACATGGCCGCACTATTACGTCTTATAAACACAAAAGTTGTTAATTTTAATTTTTTATGTGGTCAACCTGACAAACCTATAATATACCTGGATTTTAAATTCAGAAGTTTCATTGCCATAATCGTGGCCTCCTGACGGAAAGGGTTAAAGAATTTTAAATCTAGGTTTTCATCATCAGTTTCTTGATCTGTGACCTTAAATAAAGTCACCTCTGGTTTAATGCCATTTAAATGTGGTGCCGCGAATATTTATCAATCAATAACCAAACCTTCAAATTGACTGCTGATCAATAAATATCCGTACACCTGTTCAGACAACTTAACTTGAAGGATCAGTGATTTGGGAGAGTATAGGTAATTTTACCATAATTCATGAAACTGTGTTAATCAGATTATAGGCTATTGTAAACCACCGTCTGCAGATTATTTGGAAAGTCGAAGAAACGTGGCTTGAACGTTTTTCTGAATGAAGAGGGCCTTACTTAAAACGGATTTTTTTATTGGTTTTTTTTGCCGGGCAGAACCTCACTATTAACCATTATACGTATTTTTTTTTACAAAGTGTAGCCAGAACAGCTTGTGCAAATTAATTTTGAGATTCGGTTTTCTGGATATAGTTTCCTAACACTTAAAGCTTCAACTTAGTTTTAATCTATAAAGACAAATAAGTTCTTAAATACAGTTGGTGTACGATTTTTTTATGTCAAACGGTACGAATACAAGTTTTCGAGTTTTGTATCGTCTGGCAAAATAAAATCGTACACCAACAGCTGTTATTTCAGAAACCTATTTGTCCTTATCTGAAATTGAAGCTAAAGGTTAGGACGACTATAATCCTAAAACCGATTTCAAAAAATTTAATTTTGCACTTGATTGCTGGCTACACTTTTGAAAAAAAGACATACAACAACCGATAAGTGAGTTATGTCCCCACCACAATTTTTTTTGCAGTTATATTAAAAGTATCTTTCATTCAGCCAACTTTCATGGACTTCTAAGGTTTTGACCTTAGGGTGATTATAATAGCTTAATAAACGAGACTTCATCACTTACACACCAAATTTATGGCTTTTCGTTATGGACCACCATCAGATAATATGATTCAATACTATTATTTAATGCCTGTAAATGTAGTGCCGCGAATATTTATCAATCAAGAACAATATTTTATGCAAATTGACTGCTGATCCAATAACTATCACTAAACTTTCAACTACTTTACTTGAAGTATCAGTGATTTGGAAGAGTCAAGGTTTTCTACAATCAAATCATGGAAATGTGTTAATAATATTTTATTTAATAGACAGAGGCAATTATCACAACACAAAATTACAGCTATAGATATGGGACGCACCATCGATTTGATAAAAAATCACAATTTTAATGGCACGTAGGGCTACCTAGCCCTTAATGCACTCACTAGTCAGCATTGATACAAAAAATATATAATTGCACGTAGGCTACTAGGCCCGTATGGCACACTAGTCAGCCATTGTACAATAATAAATTGAATTGCACGTAGGCTACCTAGCCCGTAATGCACCACAGGTCAGCATTTAAACAATAATCATATTAAATTGCACGTAGGCTACCTAGCCCGAATGCACCATCACCAGTCGCATTGGGGGGGGGATACAAAATCATATTAAATTGCACGTAGGCTATACCTAGCCCGTAATGCACCACCAGTCAGCATTGATACAATAATCACATTTAATAGCACGTAGGCTACCTAGCCCCCGTAACTGCACCACCGTCAGCATTGACACATGACCATATTAAATTGCCGTAGGCTTTTCTAGCCCTTAATGCACCATAGTCAGCATTGATACAATAAATATATTAAATTGCTGTAGGCCTACTAGCACCTTAATGCACCACAGGTCGCAGCATTTAAACAATAATCATATTAAATGGGGCACGTAGACTACCTAGCCCCGTAATTGCACACCAGTCGGCATTGATACAATAACCATATTTAACTGCACGTAGCTACCTGCCCGTAATGCACCACCAGTCATTATTGAGACAATAATCATATTAAATTGCACGTAGGCTACCTAGCCCCGTAATGCACCACCAGTCACATCAAAATACAACAATACTCCTTCATGGATGTAAGCTGAAAACCTTTATGGTGCCTAACGGTTGACGCAGTACGTTCCTCAAGAAAGGATCTTAATATAAATATTACCATGTGAGATTTTTATTCTAGAACATTTTCATAACTTTGCCCATTCCTAAAGCTAGGTCATGTGTTTCCTTTCAATAGTTGGCAACATATATCTCATGATGATGTGAACTTCGTACAGACAGCGCTTGCAGCGAGTACCCAAGTTATTCTTGTTATGGAGACCGTGTATAGCATACTGTCTGATATGGCCATACCCACCATGCCCTCGGCCTCGGGATTATATCCGTTTTTGGCAACCGCTGGTTCTAGGATAATAGCGTAATAGTCCAGGACACTGTATTTATTGTGTATATAGCCTTCTGTTGAGCTTACGCAAACAGACACGATCCACACCGCCGCCCAGGTATTTATGAGAAGATTATATATTAACAAAACGTAAATACGATACAGGTCGAGCCGAGCTTAAATTTTACAAACTAGGATTTAACGAAATGTTCCTTTTGAAAGTTAGTTCAACCATCTTGCCTAGTTCCTTTTTTATGTTGAATTAGTCCGTTTTTTTAAATAAGGATTGTTTTGAATCTGGGATTTTACCAATTTCGTGTTTATAAACCTGTATATTTTTTCCCAAATTAACTAGACTAAGTTGAACAATAGCGCGTCTTGATTAAAAGTTCTCATGTCTCCAGCTCGTTAGCCGCCGCGGCCGAACCCGACTAACCCACCTTCATGAAGACGCGACGCCAGACAAGTGCAGCTACCGGCTGGAGTGTTTCGAACACTCGAGATTGGTTCTGAATATTTCCAATAACTTTCACAATAGTTGCACAAATAAATGCCAACGATTGAATTGTAATTTTCGACACAGACAGTGCGCTGCAAATTTAAGTTGCATATTGTTTAACTGTGTCAGCTAAGTGTCTGCTTGGCCGAGAAGCCACTGCGTCCCTCATCCTGGGGCCCAAGTCCATAGATCCATCTCGTCAGTGACCTTATTAAAGAGGACGCAGCCCGTGTTCGACCTAGGATTTCACGATTCTTCTCTGTGATCCCCCCTGCCACTATAGCTCGATCCTCTCAGTATACCTGGCGGCTGCGCGCATGGCGCATGAAGCCGGCCCGTTGCACTTGAGCCTTGGTGTTTAAAGAGAAGGTAGTACTATAGAGATAGCTCTATACACTCATTTTGAAAAATATTGTGTTGCAAACCCACTTTTACATAACCTAGACGCATAACACAAGTAGCCTGGAACTCTCACCCTAGGACAGGGAACGCTGACCCTGCCGACACGATTGAATACCTGACCATTAGGACTTTTAAACCAAGTCCCCCGTACTACATAGTTTTATCCAGGTATTTATAAAAGTATTTGTAATTACAAAGAATATCATTGAAAATGTTCGTAAAATGGTTCGAAACCCCGTTATTCTAGTTCATATTTTAAGCACTAGGAAATAGTAGTAGCAGTACTGATTGAGGAGTGGGTAAAGATGAATCTCATTCGTCCGCACACCCTTGGGCTGGAGTGGCTATGACAAGACGGTTGATTTGATGCCCCCTATAACCAAACAAAAGTTTTAATCCCGGCTTGGTTATGAGGTGTTACCTAACTGCATAGTACCAACCATACTTTGGGCATTTCGATAGCGGTTCTACGTTAGCAAAAATGTACAATTGCAGAAATGTCGACTCACCCATGAAACTGGCGAAGCTGATTCCCTGATTCCTAGTATATGCTGAGGGTGATGTTGTGGAGCTGGGTCGCTGTCCTTGGATGGAGCACAGGTGACCTTAAGTTTGTGTAGTCGCTCGTCTAGCTGCGCACACACTACCTGAAGGAAACAGAGGCAAACAATTTCAACCTTTAAACAAGCTGAGCATTTGGAACTTCACAAAGAAAATAATTGCCTGTATTAAGAGCATCTACTTGGCTACAATGACACAACAAATAAGTTAATAACTAAAATATGGATTTAAATAATATGCAAATTATTTCTAGATGAAACGAACATTAACACATAATTAAGCATTGTCAGGTGTTATTAGTTTAGATGTAGTAACATTTCCGTGCTTGGCGTGGATAACAGTGAGAATAAAAAAAAAAATATGAATAAATACAAACAAACAATAAATAAATAATGTAAATTATATTTATTAATTTATTAATAAATTAATTAATCAATCAATAAATAAATAAAAAAATAATATAATAATAAATAAAATAAATAATTTAAAATAAATAAATAAACAAATGATTGATTGAGTGATTGATATTGCTTAACGTCTCATATTTATGCACTTTGGCTAATCGAGACGATGAGTGGTGGATATATGAGGATGAAGTATGACAGAAGGGAGCAGCGGAACCCGGTACCGGCACGTAGCCTCTCCTTTTCGAAAAGTACCAAGGGACCAACGGCCTTATACTTCCCATTCCGACAGGACGGTGTAACTTTGACAGTCATATAGGTTTCCTCCACTAACCCGGACTGCCCGAATATGAAAAATACAAACAAACAAATAATAAATAAATTATTTAATTAATTTATTAATTAAGTTTATTTATTATTTATTATTAATTAATTAATTATCAATCATTCAATCAATCAATAAAATAAATAAAATAATGTGAAATAATAAAATAAATAAATAAATAAATAATAAATAATGAATAAATAAATAATTAAATAAAGTAAATAAACAAATAAAACAAATAAATTTTATTAATTAATTTAATAAAACAAGAAAAAATAAAAATAATAGAAACTTTAGATTGTTCTAGTGAGGGAAAGCCATTTTCTTACATCATGTAAATTGTTTGTTTGCCGGCCAGGTTTACGATTAACAATTTTCATCAAGTTTTTTCGGAATCGCCCTAACCTCATTCGATGTGTTGGTTAACTGCTGGCTGTTTGGGAGGCGCAGTCCGCCACACACTCAACTTATAGGATTATTTCTTCCCCATGGCGTGAACATTTCATCAAACGAAACCAGAATTGTAATTAGTATTGCATCAGTATATGACGTCCCCTCCACCCTGATTAGGACGGAGTTGACGTCACACGCGGTGTCTTCTTACTCTCCTTGTCTGTTGTACAACACTCGACACCTGCGTGTAGTTAACTGTCATGAAACTCGCCGAGATAATTAAGCCAGAGCTCGTGTCACAGAACGAGTTTATCTTCGTCAATGTACTGTTTCTAATACGTCGACTTTTATTATGAATTTCGATAATGTGTTTTCAATTTCATAATATGTGCTGATAAGTAAGCGAATATCGTGATGTTATAAAACTTACTTTGTTCCAACTGTGATTCGAAACCAGGTCTATACTTATCATGAGGTATGTCGTCAACAGCTGACACGAGAGAATTTTATTATTCTGAAGGGCAACTTATAAGCTTATCCTCAATACAAAAAAAAAAATAAAAGATACAATAACATCATTGGTAGAACAAATGTTGCATTCTGATTGTTTCCTGTCCCCAAGGGGCGTGGACGGTCGAAGCAGGGCGACGATTACTCCCTATTCAATACAATTTATTTGTCCTGCGATATTGATAGTGATAGGTTCCGGGCATTGCCGCATACCCTACACTGGGTCCCGGCCTGTCCCGACATTGACAGATAACATACATTGTAGTGTGGTTAGTTTTTATGTATTGTTACCTGTCCAGTTATAGGGTTATGGACATGTTACATAAAAGAATGATAACTTTTTAGATGTTGCGTGGATACTTCTTAATATTAATCAGGGCCATTCCATAGATATGAGCCTGCATAAACATACCAGAATAAATGCATGAACAATTCAAACAACAAGCACGCAAATCCTACCCGTATTTAACAAGGCTTACTGTAATTTTATTTATTGTATCACTATTTTGGGTGATATGTAATTGTAATCGAGATGGAGCAGCTGGCTAAATTCTTAGTGACTAATATTTTATTCTAGCGTAGCATACACAACATACCACCGTGCATGGTATAGTAATATTATTTGACAAATACAATCATCACCTGGATGATTTTCACTATTTCAATAAAAAAATTGAAAAATGAAATGAAAAATTGGTTCATACCCTCTTACCGTCTTACGGCCTCTCACATGGTTAAACTGGTATATTCTAGTAAGACCGACAATACCAAACATAATTCCTTTGTAATAATCTATGTATTTTGGGACCGATGCGGACCAGACACTGACGTCATCGATCTCGAACATTCGCAACGTGCTCGTGGGGAAAACATATTAATGCAGTAGCCTAATTTGTTTCTAATCTTGATCACGTGTTTGGGGAGGGGGGGGGGAATATGTTAGACACAAATAAACAAACAATTATTCGAATTCTATGAATTATAGCCACACGGGGACATACCCAGATGACAGCTCCCTAACCCCAAACAATATGTATTCTTGTATCCTTGTCCCAACTTTGAAATATATCTCGAGTCAGTATCTCATGAGGCATAACTTCAGAGAAGGAATGCGTAGTGTGAAAAAAAAAAAAAATAGTGTACTGTAAATTATTTGTGGTTTACTGAAGTATATCAATGTCTCTGACACTTACTTGGTATTCACTGCCAGATGATGAGATGACAGCGTGCTGGATGACGGTTGTTGTTGGACGTCAGATGACACAGAAAGTGAAATAAGCGTCATTGCTGAGGAATGTCTAAAATATAACAATAGATTGAACGAGAAGAACACCAGTAACACTATTAAGACGACGCTGCCGGAGTTCCAAACACTAGAACGTTGTTATCACACTTGACTGAGGTGAAGAGACGCACTGTACAGCGACACGTCACAACCCCGACCCGACCTATCGTCGCAGACAGACTGATAAGTGCGCGCGTTACCGAGAGATTCAGGGTGAGACGCGGGTAGCGTGAAGATGATAAGAAATAGTTATGAGTTTTCACATGTATTGTGTGGCTCGTTGGTCTTGTGGTTAGCCTACCTACTTTCAATGTAGAGGGCGATGGTTCGAATTCCCGTGAAAGTCGAACTTTTTTTCTTCTGATTTTGGACTTAATTTCCATCAGTTCATGTCCTATGAAATAGTAAACTGTGACTTTGAGTCGTCCTAGCAACGAGACAATATAATAAATTTAAAGTTGTTCTGATTAGTGTTTTGATTTTTGCTGTAGGCCCTACCTACTTGAATATTAAATCTTGTTACTGATAATCTAATTATTATTTATTATCTACTTAGCTGTAATCCTGTAATTAAACGCTGGAGCGAGCGACCGAGTTGTCTCCATTCAACTCAAACGGCCCTCATTTCTGTGATTCTGTCTGTCCTGTTCCCCCCCCCCCCCCCCCCCCCCCTGTACGTCGTAATTCAGCCGAACCGCTGAACAGTTGCGCTGAATTTTAAACAGACATCCGGTACAAGTTTATTGACGAACTGTTAACAAAATTCAGCTAGATTCATTGCGATTTAAGCTACAATACAGAAAAATGTGATTTTTTAAAAATATCGCTAGCATTTGTTTAGTACAGCTAGCGGGACGAAATTTGCGTGGCATGGCATGGCTAACTGGTAAGCATTTAGCCTACCGCACGGAGGTTTGGGGTTCGATACCCATTATATGACACTTTTTTATATTTTTTACGCCCACATTTATTGTTTGAGGGGTGTTAAATGGGAAAAAAAAATCAGGTGATTTGTTTTTCTTGGAATTTGTTAGTTTCCGACACGCTAGTACGTTTCGACACGATTCGCATTTTGAATGTTTCAATGTTAAATACTAGGGAAACGCCAAAGTCGTTGTTAAATGAGTGAGTGAGCCAGTGTTTGAGTACCAATGGAACATCCCATTTTTCCCTTGCCATATACCCAAGGCTGATCTAGCCCAGTATGGGAATGATACCGGGTACTATATCAGTATACACATTGGTGCCTCAACTCACTCGTGTAACAACGACCTTTGGCGTTTCCCCTAGTAGTAGTGTACACACCTCCTTAGAAATCACCGCTCATCGCCTGTACTACCACAATTAATTCAGATGAACGTTGATTTTAACAACCCAATTACTTTGCAAAACTATTTCATGCTACAATACTTCCAAAGAAACATGCACCTTACATTTTCTAGCCAGAATCAACCCGTGGCAGGTGATATTGTAAGTAGTCAACCCCTGGTGATAACATGCCACTCTTGCCTGTTTACATCATCTCTTTATGAGATCTACATCTCTTGCCTATCTCGTTCTGTCATTTCTATTTCTCTGTGTCATTTCCGGCATTTTCTCGCTTTATTTTGAACTGTTGGATGTCCCATGGTCCAAACCCTTGTTCAACATAATATAATATGTCATCCCTTCACCCACCAATCACCGATCGCAATAGAACACCTCTTGTCTTCTTGTTGTTTTATAAAAAGGCCAGTTCAAACTCTAGGAGTCTTGACAATCATCGCAGTCCATGTCCAGCATTTGATTGGTTATGTATAGGCAGTGGGCGTGGCGAACTATAGAGACCAGGCACCGATACCCAAAAGGGTGGGTAGTGGTCCCGCAGGGACCCGCTTTTTATTTTGGTGTCGTTAATTAAACGAGGGAGCGAAGGCGACTGAGTTGTCTCCATTTAACTCAAACTGCGATCATTCTATGGTCTGTGTGTGGGTCGTTTGTGTGTACATCGAAAATCAGCAGAATCGCTGAACGAGATTGTGCTGACGATTTTATACAGACCAACTGATACGAGTTTTTAATGAAAACTGCTAGCAAAATCATCTAGATTCATTGCGATTTAACCTACAAGAAATATTGGATGATCGTAGCGATGAAAATGAAGCATTCGAAATCTCTGAACTTAGACTTGCTACGTTTTTGTGTACAATCGAAGAAATATTTCTCATGATATCGTACTATTTACAATTTTTTTTCGGATTTTTAGTGGCGATATTGTCGTGACATTTGGGCCGATCCGACCAACGGGTGGGCTACAACTTTTCATATTTTACATATACATTAAGGTGATGGTTATGTTCTTGCTTTTTGAAAGAAAAAGTTGAAAAAGCAGCCAGAATCCATAGAAAAAGGTTTAATATAAGTTGTTTAAAGGTTTATAATACAATTAACAAGTAACAATAGAAACTTACACAATCACCGTGTAGCATGCTATCACAAAAAGCACTTGCAAAGGAAAAGAGGGTCCACGCAAACTAAAACTTACAAAAAAGCTCATCCATCCAACGCGGCGGGACTTTAGCGTTTTCCTAGTAAAGTGAAAGATATTCTCCTAATGTGTAAGGAAATTAGTGGATGAGCGTAACAAAGACTTCAACTCACTGACCCCACAACCAATTTAGCTCGGGTTGTTTTTTTGTTTGTTTGTTTGTTTTTTTGTTTGTTTTCGATTTTTTTTATTTATTTTGTTTCTGTCTTTTTGTTCGCTCTCTACCGGCCCACGGCTAATCGATCCTGGGATGAAAATTGGAGGGGACCTTCGAAATCTCTGACTTTAGCTTGCTACGTTTTTTGGGTACAATCGAAGAAATATTTCTCGTGCAATATCGTACTTTTTACGATTTTTTTTTTCGATTTTTGTGCAATATTTTCGTGGCCACGGTGGGCTAATTCTGACCAAACGGGTTGGGGCTAACAACGTTCTTATTAAACATGGACATTAAGGTTATGGTGATGTAGTACATTTTGAAGAAAAAGTTGAAAAAAGTTACCCCAGAATTGTTGTAGAAATAAAGCTTTTTCAATAACAAATTTTTTTGCTTTTTTGGGCGATATTTTCCGTGCTATTTGGGCCAATTCTGACCAAACGGGTGGAGGCTACAACGTTCATATTATACATGGACATTAAGGTTTGTGTGATGTAGTACTTTGAAATAAATATTGAAAAAGTTAGCAAGATCTATAGAAATACAGCTGTTTAATATAAGTTTTTTAGGTAAATAAATAACAATTTGACAAGAAACAATAGAAACTTGACACAATCACCTCGTGCGTAGTCAACAAAACAAAAGCACTTGCAAAATTAAAGATAGTTATCCCACGCCAACTAAAAACTTTGAAAAAGCTCATCCAATCAAAGCGGCGAGACTTATAGCGTTTTTCCGAAAAGTATATTGCCACAATGATGAGAACTACACTGCGTTATAAGCATTCAAACATGTTGAATATAATATATGGGATGGCAAAGCGAAGACTTCAATTTCACTTACGTGTTTTTTTTTTTTCACTTGACTTACCCAAGAAAAATTGCTCGGGTGTTTTGTGTTTTTGTTAGTTTTTTTTTGTCTGTTTGTTCGCTTTCTAACCGGGCAAACGCAATGCGATCTCGATGAAAATTAGAGGCGACCTTCGAAATCTCTAAACTTAGACTTGACACGTTTTTGGGTACAATCGATTAAATATTTGTTATGATTATCGTACTTTTACGATTTTTTTCGATTTTGTATGAGATTTTTTCGTGATATTTGGTAAACGGCTACTCCGATCTTGATGAAACTTTATGGGAACGTTTAAAATCACTAAAGTTACATATGTTATGATTTTAGATACACTTGAAGAAATATTTCTCATAAATCGTACTTTTACGATTTTTCCCCCAATTTTTAATACGATATTTTCGTTTTATTAGGGCCGATTCCGACCAACGTTTGGGGATAAAACGTTCATAATTTACATTGACATAAATATTATGGTAAAGAAAAAGTTTACAAAGTTGGTCAAAATTCATAGAAATAAAGGTTTTTATAGAAGCCTTTTACAGGTGTATAATTAACAAGTAATATCAACTTACTATAGAAACAGTAATGAGACCCCACTTAAAAACGTATCATTAACAGAAATATTTTTTTAAAAAAGCTCATCCATCAACGCGACTGGAAAAAGCGTTCGCGAAGCGGCCTAGTTAAAATACAATCTAGAAATTACAAAATCTTTCCCGAACAGGGGATTGAACCCAGGTCTCCAACATTTCGGATATAAGGGCGCCTTGGCTAACTAGACTATAGGGAAACACCAAAGTCGTTGTTAGATGAGTGAGCGAGTCATGTGTTGAGTACCCGAGAACATTTGTTGGATGAGCGAAGCAAAGACTTCAATTTCACTGACCCCCAAAAAATTTAGCTCGGGTGTTTTTTTTTGTTTGTTTGTTTGTTTGTTTTTCTTTTTGTTTGTTTTTTGTCTGTTTGTTCTCTCTCTACCGGGCAATCGACATTTACGATCTTGATGAAAATTGGAGGGAACCTTCAAACTCTGAACTTAGACCTGCCACGTTTTTGGGTACAATCGAAGAAATATTTCTCATGAATATCGTACTTTTATGATTTTTTTCGATTTTTAGTGCGATATATTCGTGACATTTGGGCCTATTCTGAAAAAACGGATGGGGCTACAACGTTCATATTTTACATGTACATTAAGATAATGGTTATTAAGCGAGCGAAGCGAGCGTTTCCATTTGACTCCGCCGGAAAAAAAGTCACTGTTTTTTTGTTTTTTTTATTGTTTGTTTGTATGTTATTTTTTTGTATATTTTTGTTATATTATATTGTAATATTAGACTCACTTGTTATCAACTGTACTAAGTTGATTGTTCAATGCTGTGTATGATCGTCGCATTTACGATAGTCCCATGGTAAATAGATTTATAAAAAGCTTGAAACAAATGCTCGATTAAAACTTAAGTATAATTTATTTATAGCCAAGCTGATTTGATAGTCGCACTAATATTTATTCAAACGCTCCCAATCTTCTTACTTAGAAAGTACTAGCTGTCTGTTACTTAAAATGGCGCACTCAAATTCGAATTAATAATATGGTACTGAATGTTTTCGTTGCCTCGTTTGTCGTTCAGAGTACACCTGGCCAGTTCCCCTCCGAGTCCGTCTGAATGAGCTCTTATATTCGAAACAAGTACTTCTAATTTACTCTCCATCGACATGGTTTACAGAAGCATCTAATTCTACATGATTGTATGGCTGAAACCCAACGAATGAGGTTGTCAAAATGTTATTCAACGCAGAAAAACCGTTATGGTAGTGCCAGGCATTTAATAGCGGGTAAACGACATACAAGTGAACGTACCCGGCACCTCCACCAAATTTGTACAATTAATTGTAAATTATGTTACCGTAAGTTTGGTACCGTACAACTGTTTGATGCGCCATTAAATAACATATGCCAACACACTTGTCACTTTAATTAGATAACTGTTATACTCATTTACACGGGTCACTTTTGTGTCATAGGCAATGCTATTTCTAAAATCATCATTATCGTATTCTTATACTTATTGAGAGAATTGAACTAGCTTAGCAATTAGCAACACTGCAGCACAGGCGACATTCGTTTGGAAACTAACAGTTTTTGAAAAAACTTTATTCAGCATTCAAATACATTTATTATGCAATAACAATAACATACAACATACTGCAACATAACTGCAACATACTTTACAAGCTACCTTTAAACGCGCCTAAAAATATACCATTTTTTAAATCAAGTCTTAAGTTAGTCTATGATGTCGGTCCGGCGCATGGTGACGGCAAATTACTAAAACGGCCTATGCGACCCTGTTGTTACAACATTTGTAATTCAAGAAGCCATGCTAATGTAGTAAATATTCACGATTTCGATTTTAATTAACTTTCCCAGTACAAATTTTCACGACATATTTACAATTAAAAATCAAGATAAGAAAAATCGTCAGATGATTTATATCAGATGGCATTAATAATAATTATGGACGTATAATTTACGGAAACTACAACTACATTGATATTTTTTTGTTATACATACTATAACAACTTACACTGTAAAGTATAGTGGAAGGAGATCATACAAATATTTTGTTTTGAACATTTGATGATTCTGGCAGTAAAAATACTGTCGGCTCTTGTTGTTCAGCAGCATGTTTGACTTTGCTGATTGCATCATATATAACACTGTACAGCATTGTCTGTAGTATAAATGCTGCATGCCTTATTGATTGATCTATGCAGATGCTGCAAGACACTTTCTCTGTGCATTTTGTAGCACAGAATCTGTGTTACAAAAATCCGGAAACCTCATGCCAAGAAAAAAACAGGTTGTTTCTAGGAAAATAGCAAAAAATACTTATATTTAAGAGTCGTTAGGGTCTATTAGTGTCAACTGCAAAGATCTATAAAATGATGAAGACAACAAAAGGCGTCTAGAGATAAGTACCAATAAATAAGGCTATAATGTTTCGCTTACGGATTCGGTGGGTACTTAAGGACCGTATGATAAGTGTATCTGTTCCTGAGTTAAGTCTATCTGGTCCTCTGCCGTATGACATAATACTATTTCATTTATATTGATATGACGTGATTCGATGGGGAAGTTGTCTTCTTAATATCTCGTCAAATGTTCAAACACAAGTCTCTGTTTGCGAGGAAACAGATATTACTGTTAAATGCTAGTCTCATGTAGAAAGAAGTTAATCATGTTATTTGTAGTAAAAAACAAACTTAATTGTATGGTACATTATATTATCTAGGGATACGGTCGTTCGCCCGCAGCCAAGCGC
This sequence comes from Sweltsa coloradensis, assembly GCA_024449915.1. NCBI lineage: Eukaryota > Metazoa > Arthropoda > Insecta > Plecoptera > Chloroperlidae > Sweltsa > Sweltsa coloradensis. The sequence goes on from JAMZAV010005727.1 coordinate 35,352, forward strand.
ACACGTCTGCTAGAAGGCGATGACTAACTCGACCCTGTTTACTCCTACCCGAGTTGGGGGGTTTTCAGCTATCTGCACACGCCGCCCCGAAATATTTACAATCTTGATACTTGGTATTGACCTGATATGTGGTCCATGACCTACCAAAAAAAATCATCCCGATCCGATATCCCGTTCTGTGTTAAAAAAGTGCCTCAACATGGTCGAAAAAATTCCGGCTCGCTGGGTGGGTGGCTAACTGGCTGGATGTGGATTCTGACGGAGAGGAATAAGAGCCTACAGAGAAAACGGTACATCTTAGAACTATGAAACTTGTACCACACTTAGATGTACCTCAGACTCATACACTTTTGCTTTCAAAACCAAAACCAAAACGATTTAAACCATTTAAATTCAAAACCATTAATAAATATTTAACACATGGGCCCCATGCGCGAAATTTGGCATGGCATGGCAAAATATCAGAATTAATATTCCGCCAAGAGGCAAGCGATATTCTACCCCCAACACCCCCTAAATCATCCCCTAAAATTGGAATAATTCATAGCTCTAACCAAAAAATGAATTTTAATTCAAATAAGTTATTAAAATTATGTTTTAATGTGTTTTAACCCAATCGGCCTACTCTCATTTTTTAAACCACATTTCTTCAACCCCCATCCCTAATAGTTTATATTATACCTTGATTTCCAGCATTCACAAAGAAGGCACCTAATGAGTGTTATCAGCATAAAATTTGGCATGATGGTACATAATAATATGAAAATCAATCCGCCGCAAGGCAATCAATATTTCACCCCTAACACCCCCTAAATCATCCCCTTAAATTGGAATAATTCATAGCCCTAACCCAAAATTGAATTTTTATTCAAATTAGTTATTAAAATTATGTTTTAATGTGTTTACCCAATCGGCCTATATTCTCATTTACTAAACCACATTTTTTCAACCCCCATCCCTAGTAGCATGAAAGTTGGCATGACCTTAGCCGTCCGGGCTATGCTTTTACCAACTGAGCTATGCAGCCACCAATTTAATTCTTACAAAAATTTAGAAAGTGAATCAAACTCCGTCTAAGCCGTACATCCGAGCAATTTAGATGGAAAATTACATTTGAAATTTCCCTCTTAATTTGATATTTCGTTTTCAAGCATTTCACGCCTTGATATGAAACAAACAGCAAAAAGATGTGATACCCCCCCAAATACAAAAATTTTTTGTAAAAAAAAAAGAAAAAAACGACAGCCAAGCTCTCCTTCAAAAGTCTTTGGCTGTGAATGTTGTGAGATATAGAATTTGAGACAATTTTTTCATTCTTCCTCCCTAGTTTCGCATTGAAAAGAAATAAGATCATTTCGCCTGTTAACGAGCGCCAAGCCAACCATTTTCGTGGTTAAAAAAGGAAAATTTTTAAACTCAAAATCATAAAAAAAATTACTTAGCCATTGACTTTTTAAAGTTCTCATAATGAACCAAATTCAATAGCCAAGTAATGTTTTATGATTTTGAGTTTAAAATTTTTACATTCTTTACCACGAAAATGGTTGGCTTGGCGCTCGTCAAAAGGCGAAATGATCTTACTTCTTTTCAATGCGAAACTAGGGAGGAAGAATGAAAAGATTGGCTCAAATTCTATATCTCACAACATTCTCAGCCAAAGACTTTTGAAGGAGAGCTTGACTGTCGTTTTTTTTTTAAATTGTATTTGGGGGTTGTATATTCTACATGTACAGACAACTAGCTTGACTTTAGAATACACTGCAAATTGTCCTGATTATACAGCGCATTCGTCTGATTGTTTTATAAAAAGAACACTGGCATGGAGAGGTGGCGTCAATACAGTTTGTAAAAAAAAAGTTAGAAAACTTCGAAAAAATATTAAAATTAAATGGTAATGAGAAGGACGTAAGAACATGAAGATGGCAATTATTCAAGTTAATAATTAATGCTCTTCGAATTCTTTAGATTCGAAAAGCAATGTAATTTTGCTTACTTTATTTATGGAGTTTGACTTATTTGACTTTGAAAGACTTTATTTGACTAAGTCCATCAGTTCTTGTCTTAGGAATTTGTGAACAGTGACTATGGAGTCGTCTTATATAGCAACGAGACATAATAAATTCAAAGTAGGCTTGGCTTGGTCGCTTTGGTTTAATATCCCTCACTGAAAATCAGTTATATGAATGACTGAGTTGGTAGTCGCTCAATACGAATTTATTTACAAATGCATGTTTTATAATACAAGCTATGAATTAAAAATCCAGCCACACCGGGGATTGAAACTGTGTTGTTTGGATCACCGAACTAATAACTTTAAAATTGCGGTTTGATGGTGCATTATGTGATATAAAAAAATGATGAACAGGTGACCTCCACTGAAACGAATTTGTTGCCTTATGTACATGTTTCATTCGTTTGTTTTATCTTTGTGGCATGTGTTGCTGATTGTCTATAGATTGCAAAAAAAAAAACTTTTTGGCCTTGCAATGTGGTTATAATTATCCCTGCCATTTCTCGATTTGGTTATTCGGGAAACACTCCTGTAGGGGAATTGTTAATATTTAATGCAATTCAGAAGTTAAAAAATCCATTCCGATCGGGGTTCGAACCCGAGTCTCCCACATTTCATGTAAAATTAAACATTGTCAGATTGCCCACAAAAGGCTTGTGACAAAAATGTGTAATTCGTTCCAATTTTTCAAATTTACTTTTAGTAGGCGACTATGACGCTGTTAGATGGTATATTATTATAACACCATCATTTCATCATTCAACTGTTATTTTTGTTTTGCCGCTTCTATAACACATTCCTTACAGTAAGTACTGATGTTATGTACTAAGGCATATATTTTGGCCTAGTTATTAAAGTTTAAGAATACATAACTCACCAGCAAGGCTAGTGAAACAGCTGTTCAGTGGCTACAATGAATTTGTCAGTATAAATATAATGGTGCGAGATTAATTAATTTAAACATTCACCAAAATTACCCGAGTAAAACTTAGAATCTGCATTTTAATTTACATTCACACTAACTAAAATACACAACCATACTGATATTGGTTATAATATAAACACATTGAATACACTAATATGCTTACAGTTTGCATAATTTTTTAAATACCATTTGCTTTGTAAATATACCAGTATTAACAATGCGAACTCCAATAATAACATATTCGTAGAAGGAATTACTATACTTCAGTATTATGATTTATTGTAATACTTCTTACTCAACTGAATATGTATCCATTTTTTCTCTTAAACAAACACATTTCAGGATTAATAACGAAAATCTCATATCTTGAGGTACTTAATCGAAATAAAGGTAGACCACAAAGTAAGTCATAACTTTGTGTTATTTCCTAATTGAATTTAAAACTTTATACCCTTCCTAAAATTGAAACTCAAATTAAGTTATTATTTTGGCAATGTTAAACCCTTTGAACATAAACACAAGTTGTAACGTGGCAATTATCTGAAGGAAACATTCTTATTAACTCGGTTGTAATAATTTTTCTTATGACTACAGTTTCTAAAATTATGCCGTTAAATTTGTGAATATTTTTTTATGAGCATCGTGCGGAAACGCGCTGGTTAATAAACTATAGTAAAATTATATTAGAGTAAAATGAGTTTGGTTTAATAAAATCTGTGTACAATGCGATCATAAATTACAATAATATATCTTTTGTACTTCATCCCCACTCTAAACTAAATACAATATCAGGAAGAAATTACATAGTTGGTATTCTTATCTGCTTTAGATTTTACAGTATTTATTAAAAATTTGAAATGAAATTTTATTTTAAATTCAAAACATAGATTTATACAAAATTTAGGGCTAGTAATATTGTTTTTATTTCGATTTCTGTATTTATCATTGTCTCGTGTATTAAATACTTACGTATTCAATAGGATTCGTTGCTATAATGTATTCACAATCTCTCCCTTGTTATTTATTTATAAGTATAGGGAATCCTTATATTTTAGTTTATTTTTAACATTTCACGTTTCAATTCGGAATCCATGCGTAATTGTGTCATTACATTTCGTGTCACTTCTGTTCTGTACAACATAAACTACGCATTTGTATGGTTGAGACAAGAATGGATTGATGCGACTAATTACGGTTTCCAATTTATTTACTGGATAAATATTTATCAGTAAGCGTCAGCCAGGTAAAAATACAACCAGTAATACGATTTATATGACTAAGTATTATTGCATCGCAAGGTTCGGACTTGGTTATATCATGCAAATAAGAGAAGTTTTTGTAACTAAATAAAAGCCTAAAACACCATTAAAAATCTAGAAGTGCATAAATACGTGATAGTAATATAGTTGACTACCAAATTAGAATCGGAGGCTGATAGTAATGGGAGTAATGAGATAACTTTTTCCCGCCCTTGCTGTGTCCGACCCTGGGTGTAACAAATTACGTTTTCAAAACGAGAAACGCGTGCCCTGAAACTAAATAATTATGTAATGGGCCGACATTTTGTATGATTTTATGTTTATTCGATTTAAAAAAAAAATGATGAATGTCATTTCACTGTCACCTCGGTTACCCTTCGTTTCAGAACCACCACACAGGCTTTAATTACTCTATCGGTGGAGATTATAGTCCGAGAAAATTATCGTGAAATATGCTTTCAATCGCCTTACTATGCGCATGATTATAATATGAAGATGACTTAAAATAAAAATATCGTGTACGTATAATTATTGTTAAAATCTTTGTTTCTGCAATTGACTACAATCTTAAAGTTGCCTACTTCACACATCTAAACTTTTTCTCGCCGAGAATCGAAATGTCACTAAATGACTTAAAAGACCCACCCACTTGTCATCGATCTGCCGCCCGTGTACTGCCTGTCGTCCAGCTTCGAGCAGCTGTTAATAATTAATCCCTCACTCATGCCTGATAACTTAGTTAACTTAACGATCCTGACGTCATGGCCGCAGTCCAACCTATAGCTTTCCACAATCCAGTAATGAAGCAAGCAGATTTGCAAGGTAGCAAGAACCGAATGGCTAACGTTTGCAGCAGTCATAACATTTTCTGCAAACTAGTTTGGGAAAAATTATTTGTAGAGCTTTTTTTGAAAACGCATTAAGTCCACCTAGTACAAAAAATGAATTATAGAAATGGAGTAAAAAAAAATCCAAAATGAAATTTAACCAGGGTTACAGCCTGTTGAAAATTACATTTTTTTTCTAAACGCTTTAAAAAGTCAATTTCAACCAAAGATAACTTAATTTTGCGCGCTGACAGAAGACTCCGATAGTAGCCAGTAAATAACTAGGCCGCTTCGCGAACGCTTTTTTTAGTCGCGTTGATGGATGAGCATTTTGTAAGTATTTAGTTTGCGTGGGATATCTTTACTTTTGCATTGCTTTTTGAATGCATTGTAGGTGATTGTTGTCAAGTTTCTATTGTAACTTGTTAATTGTTATTATATACCTCAAAAAATTATATTAAAACCTTTATTTCTATGGATTCTGTCTAACTTTTCCAACTTTTTCTTTCAAAAAGTACTACATCACCATAACCTTAATGCCCATGTCAAATATGAACGTTGTAGCCACACTCGTTTAGTCAGAATCGGTCCAAATGTCACGAAAATATCGCACTAAAAACCGAACAAAATCGTAAAAGTACAATATTTATCAGGAATATTCCTTCGATTGTACCCAAAAAAGTGGCAGGTCTACACAGTTCAGAGATTTCGAAAATCCCCTCTGATTGTCATCAAAATCGCATATTATGCCGTTTGCCCGGTAAAGAGCAAACAAACAGACAGAAAAGCAATCAAAAAACAAACAAACAAACGAAAACACCCGAGCCAATGTTTTTTTTTTTGGGGGGGGGGGGGGGGGGCGGGCCGAACAGTTTGAATCTTAGAGGAAATTTTATTTTTGTGTCCTTCGACAATCAGTTTATTGTAACTTTGTTCCCTATATGCTGAGTGTCCTCTTGCTACATAGTCGATATATCCGTTAATTATTATTGAATCATGTTTACTTAATATACTACTGTCACATCGACATATTCGCTTCAAGAATACTTCAGCAAACCGCGGGCTGTAACTTTCCGAAGTCAGAATTTTGTACGACGTAACGTTAAATTAACTCGAGGTGTTCTGTTTAAAGACTTTGAATTTTATATGAAACTATTTTTATCTTTATATGCAAATTTCTATAGAATAGTAAGTATGAGCTCATTATATCCTATAAAAGCTT
>JAMZAV010005728.1:0-80625 GCA_024449915.1 Sweltsa coloradensis
ATTCGTTTTATTACATAGCGATAACACGGTAAACAAACTTGCTATCTACGAACGAATTTAAAATGGCTGCTAACTTTTTATTACGGAACTTTTTATTAGACTTTTATTAAGAGAACTTTTATTATGGACTTTGAGAATTGATAACATGTTTTTGTAATTGTAAATGTAACATAACTTGATTTCATTCATTATAATTGTATTTTGAAACTGGTTTTGTTAATTTGTGTTAACATTTCGTTGTCTGTCAGTCCCACTCAATATTTTATTTCAGTTTTCTTAAATTAAACTTCAGCAGTTGGCAAGACTACTGACTGAGCTAGACCGGCGCACTCTTCAAAGGGTTTGGGTAAATTGTTTTTCTCAACAGCTGTTTGACTTTGAGTGACAGTGAATTTTTGTTTGATTGTTTTTCAATATTGGATTTGTGTTTGATTTTATTGTTTTAATTTGTTTTGGGCTTGTTTGGCTATTTAGCGACAAAGTAGTGTAGATGGAAATTACATTATAACAAAGAACCGTTACCATGGCAACGGAAAGTCGCGCAGCTTTTTTGGCTCATGATAGCGGTCGAACGGAGGTTCGGATCGAGTTGAAATTTTGACCATCCGCAAACTTCGATCTGAATTGAATGCCATTAGTTTTGTGGCAAAATCGTTCAAAAAGTTATAAAGTTACATTAAAGTTAAGCGAAAGTTTTTTTTCAAACTAAACTGCGACAAAATCTGAGGTGGCCAAATTATTAAGAATGTCCGTCCGGTCACGAATATGGTAATTTTATTTTGATCCGATAAGTAGTGTAGATGGAAATTACATAATAACAAAAGTATATTACCATGGCAACGAAAATTCGCACTCTGCTCTGCCACCTAGAAGTAATCAAAATACTATCGAGGAAGAGTGTATTATTTGTAACCAAAGAGTTTAAATAGTTTTCCCAAGGAAATGATGTCAAGGTCTTCTAGATGGCGGTGAATTTTATCAACAAAGTAAAGGTTAACCCACGGGTTTACCCAAATACCTTGGCAATAATAAATAATATTGGAAACATGGCCCAGTGGACAGCAAACGTCGCAAATTTTAAAATTTTAAAAAATGTGCAGTGTGGGGCACGTGCTCGCTTATCAACGCGTCCAACTGAGCGTTTCCTAGTTGTAAGAATAGGCGAAGTGTATAGTGAAGCAAAGTCATGTAGCAGTGGCGTACCACAAGGCTCTATTTTAGGACCTCAACTTTACTTAATATATGTAAATATTATGGTTAAGTATATTATTAAGTGTATTGCTTTTTGCTACGCTGATGACTTTGCTTTAGTGTCTATCCATAAAAACGTAAAAATTGCAGAAAGATACTTGCAAAGTGATTTTCTAAATTAGCTCAGGTGGAACCATTACGTAAGGCTAATCGTAAATATTGAAAAAACAAAGATTGTGCACATTTCCATGCCGTTAAACGCGGGTAGAAAATATACTAATATTAATGTTATTGCCCACAATTTTGAATGCTTGCATCTGAACGCGGGTAAAATTGATCTAGATTGTTCGTGTGATACATCAATTGCAACTGTTTACAGCCATCCGTATTTGGGGTTGGAGATTGATAGAAACTTTAGTTGGAATATACAAGCTGGGAAAATATAAACGCTTAAGGTCATGCGCTTACCAATTATATGCAGTTAAAAGTATTTTACCATTTAAATATGTAAAGATGGTTTATATAGCCCTTGCAGAGTCGGTTATTTCTTACGGTCTGTTAATTTGGGGAAATGCTTCGTTCTCACAGCTAAATAGCATAATCTCTATTCAAAATAAAATAATGAAGACGATTCCTTTTGAAAATAATTTAAGCACTTTAGAATGTTATAGACTACAAAACGTTTTACCTTTACAGAAATTATTCACATATAAATTAGTTTTGAAACATTTTTTTGTTAATACTCACAAAAATTGTATAAATCACACTACTTCTACTCGCTCCAAATCTTCGGAAGTATACCGGTTGCCACGGGTTGCAAATAAGTATGGTAAAAGAACACTTAGCTACAATATACCTTTCTATTTTAATAGGATTCCAAAGAACATCAGAGATTTAGAGACTATTTATGAAATCAAAAGAGAACTAAAGGCATTTTTATTACGAAATGTGTGAAGTTAGGGTTGTTGTGTATTTGTACTTGTGTATTTGTTACATAAGTGTTTCATAATTTAATGTAAATGAATTAGCACTCTAATATTTCACTGTCCTATATCTGTTCTTTTCACTGTTATTCACTGTATTATCTGCAAACTGTTGCTTCACAAAAATGTTTTTTGGCTAGTATAAGTATTTAATAATTTGCACATTAATTACTTGTTTTATCTACTATTTTAATCTTTTATTTTAGTGTTATATATTTTTTTCTTTTCCTTTTACACGCTGAGTCATTCACTGCTTACTGTTACTTACTGATACTTTTATTGTTTTGCTATCTAGAATTTTGAATTATCGAATTATTTAAAAATCATTATTTCACATGCATGATTTTCTTTTTTAATGTAACATGTTCCACAGTTAAGCTGTCCTGTGCAGCTCGTGGATGGCCGAACTTGTTTGGATAAAAAATGTATAAGAGATCTCTATTTCAATAAAAAAAAGAAAAAAGAAATATTATTATTATTATTATTATTATTATTATTATTATTATTATTATTATTATTATTATTATTATTATTATTATTATTATTATTATTATTATTATTATTATTAATTAACACAATTAACTGGTCGGGACATTTCGCCGCGTCGATTCTGCTTTTATTGCGTTTGACGTTTCAGCCCAACTGTGTGGGCTATCCTCAGAAAACAAGAAATAAAATTAAAAACTTACAAAAACATAAGCCAAGACAAGGCTTCCCATAGAAAAACAAAATAACAACAACAAAACAAAGAGAGAGAGAACTTTTATTTTTTTAACAAAACAAAACTCTGTTGTACAAATACAATTGCCACAAGGACACAGAATAAAAATAACATTCATTGATTAATAACAATTAAAAAGGTTTAAAATTTAAATACAAATTCAAGAAATTAGTCATAATAATACAATTAAAAATTACATGTTTAGGCCATAAAGGTGATTCCTAAGAATGGAAATGGAACCTTTCAATGCCACCATCGATACGTCTTGTATGTATCAGTGTTTTGCCTAACTTAAAAGTGTTGCAAAAATCAACAAAAAACTTTGGGATTGTCCCCCTTGCACCAACAAACAATCCGATGACATGTATTGGGTTTGCATGGTATTTGTCTGCAAAGTATGGTATTGTTGGTCGGTATATGTCCTGTTTTTCAGTGTTGACTTGTTCAGCTTGATCTCCACTGCGTTCAAAGCGTATCGTCGGGTCAAGTATGAAACCTTCCCTTGTAGTTGAATTAACTGCAATGATGTCGATCCGCCGAATACTTCCAAGTGCAGACAAGCCGTTCACTTCTTCAGCTACCTCCACGCCTAGTTTCCGAAATTTATTGGCGATTAGAGACCGGACATGGTTATGACGACTGTTCCTAAGTAACTCTCCATGTTTGCAGAAGCCAAGAACGTGAGGAAGGGTTTCTATCTCGCTATCGCAACGACGACAACGGTTACCGTTCATGCTTCTGCCATGGAGAACTCGAACTGGAGCCACATTACATGTCATTTTTAGTGCGTCCCTCGCCATTCGGAACTTGAAAGTCCAGTTTTCTTTGATACCTGATTTGTTCACTGGGGTATATTCTTGGTATAAACACAACTCCTTTGCCTTTTGAGGTAGATCACACCACTTATTATATTCTTTTAACCTAAGAGACTCTCGAATTTTCTTGGCTACTGATCCAGCATTCTTCCTTCCAGAGTTACCATCCCGTTTTACAGCTGAGTCCTGGACATCAATCCCTAGTTTTCACAACATATTCTCTTTTCATTGATTAAGTCTCTGGTTCTTAACACGTATGGGTTGTTTGCTTTTCAAGGGTATTACAAATATTGATTTTCTGTATATGTGCTTCCCATTTAGCCCGAAATATGTTAAGGACCTTTGTACTTCCAGGATGAATACAACATAGCATCTGGGGAATCAAATGGTAGTGAGATGATTTCTTTGATTGTACTTTTGATAAGTTTGTCCAAGTCATCCAGAAACTTTAAATGTAGGTTAGTCAAAGGTGCATTCTGCAGAGGGTACACTAAAGTTGGCCATATGTACTGATTAAGTAAGTTAAGTTTTTGGTCAGGCATTAATAATGGAGATGTGCTCAAATTCTTCAACTTCGCGTTCATATCTTGTATCAATTTCTTGCTATCAAATATCATAGCATCTCGAAAATTAACACCGAGATACTGACAGTTTCATCAGCACTTATTGAACGAATGATTGTCTGGTTGTCTATTGGAAATAGGTGTTTCTATAAGTTTTCCTTTATTTAGGGCCTATGGTTATCGCAAAAGATTTGCTATGGTTGAGTTCCAGCCCTAATTCAGTAGTTCTTGTGCATACCATTTGATAAAGGATTTTAGCTGAGTCTTCATCCTTGGCTATTAACACTAGGTCGTCAGCAAAACCCCATAATTGAAAGACATTCTAATTCGTCAACTAGTCGAAACCCATACATGTTTGATACATCGGGCTCAGACAATTCATCCAGGATATGATCTGTGACAAGATTGTATATGGTAGGAGACAATGGAGCACCTTGCATTACTCCCGATTAATAAGATACTCTTAGTCTTTTCATTGTTGGCTTCTATTTGTGTTGAATTGCCTTTTTGAAATTCAATGAGCAGAGCTTTCAACTTCTCAGGTATTGGAGAAGATTGAATAGTCGATTCTAAATGACTGTGTCCAATATTATCGAAGGCCTTTGTTATATCAAGGAACATAAGCGTAACATTTTCTTTTAAACGTTTTGCACGACTAAGAACACCGTTTACAATTGACGTGTTAATGTAGGTTCCAGGAGAGCGGGTAAAACCACGTTGGTGCTGATTAAATTATATGTAGATCTTTACTCGTTTATCAATCACACCTTTCAATAACTCTACGTAAAACGGAGCAAATAGTAATTGGTCTCCAATTTGAAGGACTATTAACATCACCACCCTTGTATATGAGAATTGTTCGAGCAGTTGAAACAAGCGGAACCCATCCGTTCTCTAGCATTATCGAACCGATGCGTGCAAGTATTTTTATCACTCGCTCCGGATTAACAATCCGCATGATAAACTTGTCGGGTCCTGGAGCGGTATCAATTCGCATGGATTTTGTAGCGTCGCTTACGTCTTTAGGTGTTATAATACTAGAGAAAAGGCTATTGTTGAAGTGCTGCTCTTCATCTGTAGTCTTTTTCGGGTAATTCTCGCGTTTTCTATCGTTAGGTACAGAATATCTATCCCTAAAATAACAGTGTAAAGTTGAACTAGCAATTTTGCATCTTGGATCATCACTTTTGATAATCATGTTCAATGCTTTACGCCGTTGGTTGTAATAATAGTACTGTGCCTTTTGATAGTGATAGTTTTCCCTACGCTTGTTTCTTTCTCGTCTAGATTTTCGTTCTGGGTTAGTTGAATCACTATAAGATCTCTGATCGGATTTATATTGCCATTTTTTCTAGCGTTATAATATCGCGTGGCAGGGTGTTTTGGGCCAGGAAAGTAACGTAATAGCACTAGACAGAAATTCAGAAAACTCTATGACACATACCTCAAATCTCTCTTGGGTGATATTCTCTTCAAAAGTTGTGAACCATTTATCTAACTCAGCATGGAGTTTTACAGTTTCTTCACTTTGTTGATTTACAGATGTTGTCTCTGCCTGCGTATTAGTGTCATCGTTTAAAGTATCATTAGTATCTTCACTACTTGTTTGATACTTAGCAGTTATCAGGTCCCTGTGTGTTTCAGGGTGAGCTCTGGTAATGTGAGTTCTCACTCGTTTGTATTTCTTGCCGCATATGTAGCATGGAGTCATTAGGTCATCATTTGTGTCGCTTGATTGAGATTCTACATTTTCTGTTGCTTTACTGGGCAGCATAGATCCTATAGTTTCGTCTTGCTCAATAAAAACTATTTGCAATTCCCCGGATGCATTTTAGTTTGATGAATTAGTAATCCGCGTGGTTTGAAAAACAACCCACAATGAAAAACATTCCGAAGAATTAACTTCACGGGAAGACTCGGACGTTGTGGAAATAGTTGAGGTGTTAAAAGTTACATTTGGTTTCGTGGTTAAAGAATCAGCTGGCGTTTGAGATTGGCCACAGTAAATGTCCATATGCCATTTGTCAATGTGGGCTTTTAAATTCCGTATACACTTAGAACAGTGGGGGCATTTCATGGTTGACAAAATATTTAATATGCCATGCAGTTTAAAAAATATAATACCATCATCTTCTTTCCATGATCAGGCTCCGCCTTCTATAAAATTGCATTACATTCTAATGAAGTCTTTTTCACAACCAGATACACCTCACATTTGAGAATTTCTGGTGCGTATCCGATCACTCCGTCGAACTCCACTTTCTTGGGGCTTGTCCATTTCCGGGACAGGGAGGACGAGAAGGCCTGCATTATTATTATTATTATTATTATTATTATTATTATTATTATTATTATTATTATTATTATTATTATATTATTGGATGTATTTCATATATTTCATACAAACTCGGTCAAAACCGGAGCTAACATGTTGTACGGACTTACGTCAAGAACTTCCATGTGTATCTATATTTCATAACTACATTATTACTTTGTCTTAACTAAAATAAGTCATCTATAATATAGTTTGTAGATGATGTTTTCTTTCTGCTGTGTACGGTCGTGGCCGATTTCTCGTCGCCATCCTAGCATTTGCTCTTCGGACTATGGGAAACCACGAAAACCATGTCAGGATGGAAGCTGTCTCGGAATCTCGAAGTATCATTTTTAGTTTAGGAATTTTTCGAACTATTCTACACGTGTTGAGTATTACTGCCTTTTGAGTCTCGATGTAAACATTGGTGGAAGATCTAGTTGTTTAATGCTTTCATGTAGCTTTTTCGGTAAAGATGCCATTAGCCCCATATCACGTATGGGATTGTATTTACCTTTTTCTGTTTCCACATCTTCTTGATCTCAATTGCAAGTTTACTATATTTTTCAATTTTTTCTTCCATGTAGTCTCGACGTTATGGCACATTGGGGGCAGCAACGTCAATAAGGGTTTGTTTTCTTGTTTCTTCCTTGTCAATTATAATTATATCCGGTCTGTTGTGATGTATAGTTTGGTCTGTTAAACTGTTCGGTCGTAATATATATTTTAAATCTTTGCTATCTAGTACTTTTCTCCGGTTTTTTAAATTTGTAGTAAGGTGTGTGTGTATATTATTATTATTTATTATTATTATATTATATTATTATTATAATTATTATTATTATTATTATTTTTTATTATTATTATTATTATTATATTATTATTATTATTATTAATATTACTAGGAAAACGGCAAAGTCTTTGTTAACGAGTGAACAATTACTACATTTACATTTGCAGATGAAGCATATCATGCATGCATGCATGCAGCTCTGCATGAGTCATCTTCTCGCGACTTGACTACCACTGATCGCTATGCACTTGGACGCGGGCGACACCAAAACAATGAAAACATATCACATCGCCAACGCCAAAGTATTAAAGCTACAAAATATATTCCAAAATATGTGTTAGAAAGGTCCATACATGAACTCGAGTTCGACTTGATATATTTTGTATCCATCTTTTACGCTCCTCAAATCAAATCCAATTTAGTAAAGCTCTGCAAAACACGATTTTTGTCAGTATTAACGTTGAGTGACTAATTAGTCACTCAACGGTATTAATGTTTTGTAAGTTGGCAGGGCAAGCTATAATTCTGAAAATTTTCACAGTTGTTAACATTCATTGTGGTAACATTGCTGAGAGAGGGTATTTTTTTCCAAAAGCGAACTTTAAGTTAAAAATATAAAGTATTAATTTGTTTAATTTTTAATTTTTGGCAGGTTGGATTCCTGCAAATTTTGCTGTCCATGTTAACAGCACTCTATCTATTTGTCCTTGACGTTGGTGTGAACTTTCGTCAAAATCGGACCAGTAGTTTGGCCCCTTCGCATCGAACACATGGACATACACATACATACATACATACATACATACATACAACATAAACTACATACATACATACAACATACATACATACATACATACATACATACATACATCATACATACATACATACATACATACATACATATTATACTAGGAAGCTTTGCAAACGCTTTTTGAGGCGCGTTGTTGGATGAGCGTAATTAATGCATTGAGGTGCCATGTGTAATGCGGATTTTCTGTTGTTCTGTGAAAAAATCATTACTCAGTCGAATATTTTTTGAAACTAGGAAAAGGCCAAAGTCGTTGTTGAACGAGTGAGTATCACAATTACTTTTGAAGCTGCAGTATGCATGCATGCATGCAGCTCTGACTCATCAAGTCGAGAATTGTCTAGCTGCTACTGCTGAGTTCCGGATATTGCTATGCTCGTGGACGCGGGCGACTCCAAAACAATGAAAACATATCACATCGCCAACGCCAAAGTATTGAAGCTACAAATATTCCAAAATATGTGTTAGAAAGGTCAATACATGAACTCGAGTTCGACTCGATATGTTCTTTCATCCATCTTTTTATGCTCCTCAAATCAAATCCAATTTAGCAAAGCTCTGCAAAACACGATTTTTTGTCAGTAATTATTTTTTTTGGACTTGGCAGGGCAAGCTATAATTCGAAATTTTTCACAGTTGTTAAAATTCATAGTGGTAACATTGGTGAGAAAGAGTATTTTTTTTTGCAAAGCGAACTTTAAGGGTTTAAAAAAATAAAGAAGTAATTTCTTTCAAATTTTAATTTTTTGTAGGTTGGTTCCTGTGAATTTTTCTGTCCATGTTAACAGCACTCTATCTATTGGTCCTTGAAGTTGGTGTGAAATTTGGTCAAAATCGGACCCAGTAGTTTGACCCCTGCGCATCGAAAACTCATAACATACATACATACATACATACATACATTTCATACAAACATACATACATACATACATAACATACATTACATACATACAACATAAAATTTCATTTTTAAAATACATACATACATACATACATACATACATACATTACATAACATAATACATACATAAAAATACATACATACATCATACATACAAAACATTCATACATACATACATACATACATACATACATATACATACATACATACATACATACATACATAATACCAATACCATACAATACTACTATTACAAAAACATACATACATATTATACTAGGAAGCTTTGCAAACGCTTTTTGAGGCGCGTTTGTTGGAGAGCGTAATTAATGCATTTAGGTGCCTGTGTAATGCGGATTTTCTGTTGTTCTGTGGGAAAAAATTACTAAGTCGAATATTTTGGAAAAATAGGGAAAAGGCCAAAGTCGTTGTTTAACAGTGAGTATCACAATTTCTTTTGAAGCTGCAGTATGCATGCAGCATGAGCTCTGACTCATCAAGTCGGAATTGTCCTAGCTGCTACTGCTGATCCGGATTGCTATGCTTCTGGACGCGGGCGACTCCAAAACAATGAAAACATATCACATCGCCAACGCCCAAAATTATTTAGTACAAATATTCCAAAAATTTGTTAGAAAGGTAATACATGAACTCGAGTTCGACTCGTATGTTTTGCATCCATCTTTTATGCCCTCAAATCAAATCCATTTTGCAAAGCTCTGCAAACACGATTTTTGGGCAAATAATTATTTTTTGGACTTGGCAGGGAAGCTATAATTCCCGAAATTTTCACAGTGTTTAAAATTCATAAATGGAACATTGGTGAGAAAGAGTATTTTTTTGCAAGCGAAACTTTAAGTTAAAAATAAAGAAGTAATTTCTTTCAAATTTTAATTTTGTAGGTGGAATTCCCTGTGAATTTGCTTCCATGTTAACAGCACTCTAATCTATTGTCCTTGAAGTTGGTGGAAATTTGGGCAAAATCGGACGAGTAGTTTGACCCTGCCGCATCGAAAACTCATACATACATAACATACATACATACATACTATACATACATACAAACATACATACAACATACAACATACATACATATACATACATACATACATACATACTACATACATACATACATACATACATACATACATACATACATACATACATACATACATACATACATACATACATACATACATACATACATACATACATACATACATACATACATACATACATACATACACACATAAATACAACGAAGTGTCGAAAACTTGGCATAGAGACTCCGTTCGCTACGCTCACTCGTCCAATTTTTTATTTCGAAATTGTACAAATAATCTTTAATTAAGCTGTAAAACTCCATAGAAAGTTAGAATGGGACCATAAGGCCCCAGTCACAAAGTGTCTAGCTTACTATGCCTAAGTTATACCACTTAAAACCACATTATAAAATACAATAAAATAAATTAACAAATAATATAAAAGGAGATAGTAAATAGCTAGTGAAGGGTGAACAATGGTAGTATGGTACATATAATATAAAATGAGTTAGTAAAAGGGTGATCAAATGATCACGTTCGCTGCGCTCGCTCAACATAAATAAATAAATAAATAAATAAATAAATACATTTTATTTAGAGTCTACCCACTCAGTTATATAACTGATTTTCAGTGGGGGACTTTAAATCAAAGCGACCAAGCCAACCCTGCAGGCCCCGACGCAATCGACGAGTGAGCGATAACCAACCAAAGATCGTTTTTTTTAATAGGATATATCGCAATCAGTGGTATGGACAGTGCGAACACCCGCGAATCAACGCCAGAATCAACAAGGCCGATTCAAAACAACTCTGAAATTTATTATGTGCTTCGTTGCTAGGACGGCTCCAAAGTCACCGTTTACAAACTCCTAAGACAAGAACTGATGGACTTAAGTCCAAATCAGAATCTCGGTGAACCTGTTGCCAAAGTCTCAGCACAGCATAATTGCACAACCGCAGCTCGGGGAACCGAAGATGATGCACAAGGACTTCAACCTGTTATTATGCCTGTTGGGAGTCGTAGCATGTTGCGATCGAACCTCTGGACGGCACGCGAGCTCTCAATCTCTCAATTTTGTTACAAAATATCACTGCTCCATCTTTAAAGATGGCCTCCATAGGTAAAAATGTATTGAGAGACGAATGGACTTCCGGTCTAAAAATTACTACTTGGGTGTCAAGGACACGCATAAATATATTTTAACCTCTATATAATATGTTATAACAGTCAACTCGGCTATCGTAGTAACTGGTGATATTTCATAACAAGATTGCATTAATGTGTAAAATGTGCCATTTAAGGCCTCGAAATCCACGGAATACTAATTCTACTGTAATACTATTTGAGTTCTCGATGGTCGATTTAATATTTAAAATGGTGCTGCATGCCAAGATTAATTCGAAATGTGGTAGTCTTATTAAACTATAGACGCTATCTTTTAATATGGACACCATAGGTAAATGGATTGAGAGACGAATGGACTCCTAGTCTATAAATGACTATATGGTTGTCTAGTACACGCATACAAAATTTTGGACCTCTAAACCAAAATGCACAATTGTTTCACACCTACGCCATACTATATCTAATGGAATGTCCTTTTTGAAATAAATGCAAAATTCCTCCTTAGTCTGACAGACTCAATTCATGTCTTTTGAATGAGATTTCTGGGGCTTTGAGGTGGGTATAGTAGGACATAATTGAGCTCGCCATGAAAAGATTCAAATTACTTTTTCTCTTTTCAGGTTCTTGGAAAGTGACAGACTGAATGAGTGAATGTGAAGTGACGTCTTCGAGGCAGAAAACTGAATCAATAGTAATTATTATTAACCTCCGCGCCACATCTGCTGCGGCGCCGACGACTGTAACTGGATTTCTTGATTTGGTTAGTTTGGAAACACTCCCCTAGGTGGCATAATTTTTTTACAAGTATGTTAATTTTGTAATTTCAGGTTTGTATAATATTAGAATTTGAAATTTAGTACTCAGGTATTTTAATTGATTAATTAATAAGCGCATCGAAGCATTCAATTTCTCTTACCCCGAGTAAAATAGCTCAGGTGTAATTAAAAAATATATATATCAAGTTTCAAGTTTCAATTTATTTATTCGATCAATACACAGTAAGAGGATATATTACCCCTCTTGGAAGAGAGGGAATGAATAATCGTTAATAACTACTATGTAGGCCTACATGAACATGATTCACATAATAATGATGTAAAATATAATTACGAATAATGTAAAAGTGGAATTAGAAAATAAGCCAGTTTACTAATGATAATGATATATACTAATTTTTATAATAGTATGACTTGAGAACAAAAATTGTTCGATGAGGTTATTTACATTGGTGCAAAGATAGTGGTACAGATGAAAGTAAGAGACATAATGATATGAAGGCACATAACTAGGTCGCTTCGCGAACGCGTTTTTTAGTCGCGTTGATGGATGAGCTTCTTTGTAAGTTTTTAATTTGCGTGGGCTCTCTTTACTTTTGCAAGTGCTTTTTGAACGCATTGTAGGTGATTGTTGTCAAGTTTCTATTGTTAATAGTTAATTATTCTTATATACCTAAAAAACTCATATTAAAACCTTTATTTCTATAAATTCTGGGTAACTTTTTCAACTTTTTCTTTCAAAAGTCAATACGTCACCATTACCTTAATGTCCATTTGAAATATGAACGTTGTTGCCTAACTCACTTTGTCAAAATAGGCCCAAATGTCACGAAAATATCGCACTTAAAATCGAAAATATCGTAAAAGTACGATATTTATGAGAAATATTTCTTCGGTTGAACCCAAAAACGTGGCAGGTATAAGTTCAGATATTTAGAAGGTCCCCTCCAATTTTCATCAAGATTACATATGCCCTTTGCCCCGTAGAGAGCGAACAAACAGAAAAAGAAACAAAAACACCCGAGCTAAATTTTTTGGGGGGTCAGTGAAATTGAAGTCTTCGCTTCGCTCATCCAACTATAAAAAATAGTGACCATATGTTACATTGTTAGTTGATTTTGCAAAAATATTGTTCGATGAGGATATTTAGCCTACATTGATGCAAAATAGTGGTACAGATGAAAAAAGAGACATAAATAACATGGAGGCATTTAACGCGCCTGAAAAAGCGTTTGCAAAGCTATCCTAGCTTTGAAAACGCTTTTTCAGGCGCGTTGTTGGATGAGCATAGTTGGTGCATTGAGCTGCCATGTGTTATGCGGATTTTCTGTTGTTCTGTGAAAAAATCATTACTAAGTCAAATTTTTAAACTAGGAAAACGCTTAAGTCCCGCCGCGATGATGCATGAGCGTTTTTGTCAGTTTTTAGTTTGCATAGGACCACTTTTCCTTTGCAAGTGCTTTTTAAATGCATTGTAGGTGATTGTTGTCAAGTTTCTATTGTTACTTGTTTATTGTTATTATAAACCTAAAAAACCTCATATTAAAACCTTTATTCTATGGATTCTGTCAAACTTTTTCTACTTTTTCTTTCAAAAAGCAATACATAACCATTACCTTAATGAACATGTAAAATATGAACGTTGTAGCCCCACCCGTTTGGTCAGAATCGGCCCAAATGTCACGAAAATATCGCACTAAAATACGAAAAAAATCGTAAAAGTACGATATTCATGAGAAATATTTCTTTGATTCTACCCAAAAACGTAGCAAGTCTAAGTTCAAAGATTTCAAAGGTCCCCTGAAATTTTCATCATGATCGCATATGCCGTTTTTCCGGTAGAGAGCAAACAAACAGACAAAAATACAAAAAAAAACACCCGAGCTAATTTTTTTTGGGGGGTCAGTGAAATTGAAGTCTTCGCTCACTCGCTTCGCTCGCTACGCTCATCCAATTAAATTAAATTAAATAAAAATTAACTTAAATAAACTTAACTTAAATTTTAAAAAAGAAAAAAAATCGTAAAATTGCAATGTTCATAAGAAATAATTATTCGATTACGGTCAAATTTTACACGAATATATTAATTCATAAAATTAAGGTTCTATGAAAAAATCAAAACAATAGGATAAAGCATGTAGGTGTTATAAGTCAAAGAACTGTTTTAAAAAAGAAGAAAAAAAACGTTAAATTTCGATATTCATGAGAAATAATTTTTCGATTGCGCACAAATTTCACACGAATATCTTAATTTATAAAATTAAGGTTCTGTGAAAAAATCATTAAAATCGGATAAAGATATAGGTGTTATAAGTCGAAGAAATTTTTTTAAATCGAAAAAAATCGTAAAATTGCGATTTTCATGAGAAATTATTTTCCGATTGTGCTCAAAAACGTGGCAGTTCTAAGTTTAGAGATTTCAAGGCCTCCAGAAAATTTCATCGCAATTGGAGTATCGGTTTAGCCGGAATCGTGTTAACAGACACACAAAAATACAAAAAAAAAGAAAGAAAAAAGAAAAAAGAAACATTCCAGATTTTTTCTCCAGTGTAGTGAAATGGAATCTTCGCTTCGCTCGCTACGCTCATCCAACTAAAAAATAGTGACCATATGTTACATTGTTAGTTGACTTTGCAACAGGCGATATATCATTGCTGACTTTTAGCTAGAATAATTGTTTATTATTTACATGGAGAAATAGTCTCTTACCGAGTAGAAGTTGTTTGCTGCGAGATATATTTTTAACTCGTGTATGAAGGAGGGCAAGGTGGGGGAGGTTTTGATGTTTTCTGGAAGATTTGTTGTAGAGGGTGGAGGCTATAGGTTGAACCAGATAAGCTGGCGGGCGTCAAGGTCAAGCGAGAGCACGGACGCCAACGTTGACAATTTACACACAACTGTCATTAGGTAGGGCCTACCGTATTTGGTCATGTTATCGTGATATGTTATCACATAAATCAACATTTTATAAGCTGTGAATAAAGTAGTTCGTCCCACAGAGTCAGTATTTTAGGGAAATAATGATTTTAAGTAATCATGATTACGAAAGTGATTTTTGCCCTGTTGGTCATTGTGTGTCCAAAGTTCCAGCTGTTTATAATGCCAACCTCGCCAGATGTGATGTCAATGTTTAGGAGCATCAAAATGTCTTGATTTTATTCGTACACTTCATAAATACTTATTTTTAGGATAATATTGGGCAAGGCTTGGCTTTAAAATAGTCGTGTTTTTCTCCGAAAGCAGTTTTAGAGACCGTTATTTTATCTACTTTTTGCCGATCCTGTGGCCATAGTGCGTGGTCGACAGTGCTGCGATTCCTCGGCGACCGCCACCTTATCTGGTCCACACTATAGGTACTCGGGGCCTAGTGCAAAAAGGCGCAGGTAGAGGGGCGGCCTATGTATGTGGACGATGGCTCTTGTGTTGTGGCAGTGCACAGATACGCATTGAGAAGGAAGAGGTTACTATTTGTGTGAACAAAGAGTGCGGCAGACTGGATGAGGGCGCATGCTAGAGTTAGAATTCCTAATTCCCTAAAGAGCTCCCTACAGGAGTGTTTTCTGGAGACACCCACAATAATGCGTATCGCTCTCATTTGGAGGATGAGTATTATTCTATTAGCTTGGGGAGGAGGCTCCCCAAAATAGCAGGCCATAGGATAAGTGAGAGTGGATGTGGACAACATAGACTAGCAATAAGATGTGGGGGTGAACAATTTGTTTGAGCTTACGGATTGCGTAGCATCCAGATAGACTAGCAATAAGATGTGGGGGGGACAATTGTTCGAGCCTTAGATGCGACATCAGATAGACTGCAATGAGGATCGTGGGGATGAACAATTGTTTGAGCTTACGGATGCGTAGCATCAGATAGACTTAGAATACAGGGGCTGTGGGGGGGTTAACAATCTCTTTGAGACTACGGGGCGTTAGCGCATATATAGACCCAGCAATAGAATGTGGGGCTGTGAGCAGATTTGTTGAGCTTAGATTTCGTAGGCATCCAGGGGGATTATATCAGATCTAGAATGAACGTGGGGACTGGAGCGGTTGGTTTATCAGCTTAGAGAATTACGCTGTGAGCGCGGGGGATTATATCAGACTCTAGATGAACTAGGGGACGCTGTGAGCGCGGGGGATTATATCAGACTCTAGATGAACTAGGGGACGCTGTGAGCGCGGGGGATTATATCAGACTCTAGATGAACTAGGGGACGCTGTGAGCGCGGGGGATTATATCAGACTCTAGATGAATAGGTGAACGCTGTGAGCGCGGGGATTAATCAACTCTGATGAATAGGGGACGGTGAGCGCGGGGATTATTCAGCACTCTAATGAACTAGTGGGACGCTGTGAGCGCGGGGGATTTATCAACTCTAAGAATGAACTAGGGACGCTGTGAGCGCGGGGGATTATATCAGACTCTAGATGAACTAGGGGACTAGTCGGTGGGAAATCATTACTTGTCTACGTTAAATGATTTTGAACGTTCCCATTAAATTTCATTAAGATCGGAGTAGCCGTTTGTCCGTTCGCGTACTAAATACCACGAAAATATCGCATTAAAAATAAAAAAAAAGTCGTAAAAGTACTGTACTGTACTCACGAGAAATATTTCTATAATTGTACCCAAACACTTGGCAGATCTAAATTCAAATTTCGAAGGTCCCCTCCAATTTTCATCATGATCGCAATGCCGTTTGCCCGGTAGAGAGAGAACAAACGAAATAAAAACGGGGGAAAACAAACAAACAAAAACACCCGAGCTCTTTTCATCATGGTAGTCAAATTGAAGTCTTCGCTAGGCCGTACGCTCGTCCAAAAAAACTTTATTATAATGAATTAGAGACCGATTCGGAGTATTTTATTTATGTGGGACTTTTTTGTGATGATAATAAGCACTGATGAAGTTTATGTTCCTAATAACATTGCATCGTCTGATATTATACCTATACTATCAATTTGACTAAGTTAGCGCCTTCAACAGTAAGCCCTACTGTTTGTTGTTTTATTATGTTTTAAATAATTTGACAAAAAAAAATAATTGATGTGGGCGATACTAGTGTAAAGTGTAGCTGAAGAAAACGCTTTATTATCCTGGGTAAAGTGTAGCATAATTTGATTTTGAAGGCCTATACCTACATTACACAAGTTTACACAATACATTATATGGTAAACCAAACAAACCTTTATTTTATTTTATTTATTTATTTTATTTTATTTATTTATTTATTTAAGAAACGTCTATCCTATTCAGTAATAAAAACTGATTTACAAAGGAGGACAACTAAATAAATCTAATTAAAAAATAAATAAATAAATCTAATTTCTAAACACATTGTCGTTGCGATATGCCAGTCCATGAAGATGGAAGTCACTTCAGGAACATCGAGTACTCACACCGTTTAAAGCCAACGAGTAGACCGCACAACAGGCAGAACATCTAAAGACCCAGCGCCAATAATTGCCCGTTTCTACTCGAGGTACGTGAAAGAAGACATCCTGCATGAGAAAAAGCCCACCCTAACCTCAAAACCTCCAACCTCGATGCTGATCTTGGACTATGCCAACGTAAAGAAGCCGGAAACATAATCTTCATCAACGAAAACCAAACAAAGAGAAATAAAAACTTGTATTGGCTAGCTAGGAATACTAGAAGATTGGGTACAAGTTCGCGTGGACAAAAAATGGCAGGGTCTTTCTCCGCAAACACGAAGACACACAATAATAAGGTAAACAAACCAACAGACATCCCTATCTAGGCCTAGACCCAGTAAATACACACCCACCACAAACCCAATCCAATAAACTCCATGGATTTCTCACACTCTATTAACAACAATAATACAGGTACATTACATGGAGCATGTTGCAGTATGGCTGTTGATCAATTTACCTTTGAAAACCTATTAAACCCTAAAATACCAACCCTGATATGCCTTCCCAGGCTACAGGTCTAGACTCTAAAAATAACTTAAACTGCCTGTACATCAATGCCAGAAGCTTGAAAAATCAAAATAGAATTGATCAGATCAGCAGCTTTATTGACATTTTCCTCCTTGGATATTCCGGTATTGGTGATTTCTGAAACATGGCTCAATGAGACTGAGGCACCTTTTTATAACTTTGTAGGATACACTGGAGCCTATAGCTGTAGATCTAATAGAATTGGAGGAGGGTTAGCAGTATTCACAAAACCACACCTAAAAGCAATATCAATTGAAATTACTGCCAATGAAAAACTTTTATATTGTGGTCACAGAAATCCCTACAAAATCAAAAATACAATCCTAATTGGCATTTATAATCCACCCAACCAAAGCAAACAGCAAATACTAGGTTCCTGGCTAAGTTAGAAGAACTATTATTCTTATATAAAAGTAATAACTTACTCATAATTGGTGATATGAACATCAATATCTTGGACAGCAATGCTGATGAGTACATCAACCTGCTTCACAGTCACTCTTGCCACATACTAAATAATGAACTCACGAGACTCAATCCAAATGCCGTTATGGGAGGTTCATTGATCGATCATGTAATTTCAAACTCAACCGAATATAAATTTCAAATATCCTCAATAGATAGTCCAATAAGTGATCACAGGCTCTTACTAACATCTATTTCCAACTTAGCCTACCACAGCAAGGGCAAAAAGGTGTCTAAAAGAATTGATTATGATCTGTTGTAGTCAAACTGGAAGAAAATCTTTTGGAAATGGAAAACTGTAGGCCTAATATTGATAAAAGCACAGATGTGGACAAGTTATATGAGGACCTGGCAAACTCTATGCAAGGACTCTCTCCTGCAGGCAACCATCCTTACTCCTAAAACAAATCAACATCAGAAACCCATATCTCCATGGGCTACTAGTGAATTAGTCTCTAAAATCAAACAGAAAAACAAACTTTATCTAAAATACAAACAAAAATCCCATAATGCAGCTTTAAGATTGGAACTAAAACAATGTCAAACTGAGGTGACTACCCTGCGTAGGAAATTAAAAAAAGAATATTTTGCAAGTAAAATTACAGAAGCCTTTGGTGATGGCAAAACCACTTGGAAACTCATAAATCAACTTCTTTTTTAACAGAGTGAACAATAACAAAGAACCATGTGGGAAACTCCTAACTGATGACGGACAAATGATAACTAACAAACAAGATATTGCTAATGCATTCAACAACTATTTTACTAGTATTGGAAGTACCCTATCCAGTAAAATTCCGACCCTAACATTATCCTTCCGGAACCTGATGATAAACCCAAAATTTCCCTTTTTTCTTCTCCAACTGATACAAACGAAGTGATTGAAGTAATTAACAGTAAATTTAAACCAGACAAAGCCACAGGTTATGACAACATCACTACCAAGGCTATCATTTATGCTAAGAGAATCATAGCACCGTATCTAGTAGAAATCATCAATGCTTCTTTTACATCGGGCACTTTTCCTACTAAACTAAAGATTGCCAGAGTTGTACCCATCTTCAAAAATGGTATTAGAGCAGACATGTCAAATTACCGTCCAATCTCAAACTTACCTGCAATTTCAAAAATAATAGAACATATTGTTAAAGTCAGACTAGAATCGTTCTTAGAACACACTAATTTCTTTTTCAAGGGTCAATATGGCTTTAGGAAAAACTCGAATACAACTTCTGCTTTTTTTGATTTAGTCACTGAGATTCAAATTAATTTAGATAAAGGTAATTATACAGCAGGGTTATTTCTTGATCTAAATAAAGCCTTCGATACTGTTGATCACAACATTTTGCTTAATAAACTTCAAAGGGCAGGCATACGCGGAGTTGCCAATGACTGGTTCCGAGGTTTTCTCTCAAACAGGCACCAGTTCGTTAATATATGTGACACTCAAAGTAATCATGAACATAACCCCCTTGGAGTTCCCCAGGGATCTACACTGGGGCCAATCCTTTTCCTAATTTACATTAAAAGTCTAGGAAAGTTAAAGCTCAAAGGAAGACTACAACTTTTTGCTGACGACTCTTCTATCTTCTACTTCGGTCCAGATCTAGATTCTCTTCTAAATGACATGCAACATGATCTTAACCTCATCTCAGAATTACTTAAATCATACAAACTTACACTTAATATAAAAAAAAAACTATATAATCATTTCATCTACACATAAAAATCGAGCACATATGGTAACTCCCACTCTGGATAACATTCCATTATCTGAAGCTGACATAATAAAATACTTGGGAATTTTTTTTTAAAAACACCTAAAATGGGATGCTCATATAACCAGATTATCAAAAAAAATCTCTCCCCATCATTGGAATTCTGTATAAAATGTCATACTGTGTTCCACCATGCGTCAGGAGAAGTATTTATTTCTCTCTCATACATTCTCAGCTACCAGTATTTAAATGTTGTATGGGGACATACTTATGAAACCCACTTGCATCCCCTTAAAGTCCTTCAGAATAGACCATTAAATATATATACAACCTACCCTTCTTAACTCCTACAAACTCACTTTACAAACAGCGTAACATTCTAAACATCAACTCAATTAATAAATATGAAACTTGCTTAATTATCCATAAATATGTCAATAAATTGATCTATACAACACACACCCTGCAAACACCTTCTCATGGTCACCACACACGAAATAGAAATAACCTATACCTTACTTCAGTAAACTCGAACCACGGTAAAAATTCTATCTATTTCCCCTGGCTACCAAATATACAATACCTTGCCAAATGCTATTAAATCCTTGTCTTCCACACATGGTCTTGGTAGCTTCAAAAAAAGATTAAAAGACTGGCTCTTAGGGGACTAAACTGAACACTCTCCTAGCTTCAGATTTGTTTCTGATAATCCATTGGTAATATATATAAATATAAATATGTGAACAGTCGGTCAGTCGACATCAAAATGCATATGCATAGACTTATATGTAACTACCATGCATGTAAATAGGTAGGTAGCATAATATTTGTATCAATTATCACTTAGTGTTACAATTGTTTCTTAACCCTTGTCTACATTTATTCAGCTGTAAGTTATAAGTTTTTTTTTTTTTTTCTTTCTTAAATACAGCACATAGGTAACTGGAAACAATGAGGATAATACTCATTACTCACTACCAATAACTACATAGGATATTATAACTTAGGAATAATTTATAAGTCTCCATAGGCCTAAAAAAAAAAAAATGCTTTATGTCATGCCTAGGCCAATTGGCCTAAATTCACATATACTCATTTCAGATTTCTACTGACTTTGTACTTTAATTTAATTTTTTAACATATATTAGAGTAGCTCAATTTAGTTCATACTTTATAGTGTCTTAAAAAATGTTGCAAATCCTTAAATTTCATATTTCATGTATCTTGGCTTGCTTCACCTCTCACAGTTTGTAATACACTGCTGAAAGCCCCCTAAAGCGAGCCGCTAGGCTCATTGGGGGCTTGACCAATAATTGTTAAATGTGAATTTTAACATGCAATAAAGAGTTGAGTTGATAGAGTTGATAATTACATAGATGCAGACACAACAATGAACTACATTTAAGTATAAATATTTGAAAAAGTAATATTACAACGACAATTTGCGTTAAAACACAACAATTTTGTTAACAAATAAAAAGGATATTAAATGCAATTAATTAATAAATCAAATATTAAAAAGTGATGGAAAAAAAGAAATAAAGAAGAAAAGGAAATGAAAATAAAGAAGAAGAAAAGAAAAAATGGATGAAAGAAAAAAAAAAGAAAAAAAACGTTAAAAAAAGAAAAACGTAAAGAAAAAATATTGATGAATTAGACGATCCCAATCAAACGAATATGAGGTTTGCCAAAAATCAGGAACAGCAAATCAGGGAGTAATCAAACTTTCGCGGAAGAAACCACCGAACTCGAATCTTCATTCTTGTGTTCAAATCTTGATAACAATTAAGTGCAAAAGATCTTGACTCTAATATATATCAGATATATAATATTTAAAACTGTCAAGTCAAATACTGATCAGAGTAACTCAAGTTGCAAGCTCCACCAGTGGGCGGCAACCAGACAATCTAGGCAGAACAATATCATTGAAAATACATTGATTATATCGTAATCAAAGCAATAATGAACAAACAAAGAAAATAGCAAAATCAAAATAAGAACATGAAGGTGAATACAAATAAACATTACACAAAAACACACAGACAATGACCCACAAATAAATAGTAAAAATCAATTCCTCTTTGATTCATTATCATTGCTTCAATTTTACTTTTAAAATGTACATTTCCTTGTTCAGTAAACTGGCTTCTAATATCATAAGAAATTAAATTCCAAAAGGATACGCCTCTGTACAAAAATGACTTTCTAAATGCTTCAGAACTTAATCTAGGAACTTGCAATAATAACATTAAAATAGAATTTCTATCACGCTCAACAATTTGAAAAATATTGGGTAGAATACCTAAATACATACCTCTCAATACTTTGTATGTATTTACCAGCACGCTATACTTCATCCTCTCCTCAATCGTGAAACAATCAGACTGCAAATCTTGGCTCAAAGGAAATGAATCAAACATATGGTCAATTCTCTTCTGGAGAACAACATATTCAGTAGAAGGTCTTACTGCCCAAACCACTAAGCAATAATCAATAACAGAGTGAATATAAGAATCAGCAAGTAACCTCAACATTCTCTCAGTTTCAAACCTCTTCATTATAGACATCATTCAAATTGCTGTTGATACTTTATAACACACATAATATTCATATTGTTTTTTAAAATTTAAATTACAATCTTAGAAAACTCCAAGATATTTAAATTCATACACTCTAAAAAATGTTTCTATCTATTGTTATATCATATTATGTTTTTGATTATTTTGGCGGGCGGAATACAATTAGGGGCAGAATGGAAGCCAGGAGGGTAGACTATAACACAGCTTGATATTGCTACTCGACAACTCATCCACATATACACTTATAGACCGGAACCCACCATTAGTGAGACCCTCCCCCCCCCTGCGGAGAAATGGAGACCCATATATTATGTTAGGGTGGTTATTTTGGAGTAGAAATCCACTTGTTGGCCAGTTGGCCAGTGGTGGGTGCGGGTACAGGGGTGCCCAAAGGGTCAATTGTGCTGTTTTTTGTAACTGTTTTTATTTTTTTAGGGCCAAACCGTTGAACGAAATCTATTTTTGACTTTTGATTCGTGTAAGGAATGAAAAATAGAATTTTATACATATTTTTATTTTCTTGTATGTACCGGAAATAACAATTTTGAGTTTTCCAAAATCAAAGTCAAAATGGCCCCAAATTGCCCGTTTTGGTTAAAACTGATAAATTATGTTAGGGTGAACATTTGTTAGTAGAAATCCACTTGTTGTCCAGTTGGCCAGTGGTGGGTGCGGCGTGCAGGGCCGTCCAAAAAGTAAATTTTGGGGATGATTTTCAACAGTTTTTATTTATTTTATGCCAAATCGTTAGACAAAATCTATTTTGGGCTTTAGATTCGTGTAAGGATTTGAAAATAGAATGTTAAGCATATTTTTATTTTCTCGTATGTCCCGGAAATAACAATTTTGAGTTTTCCAAAATCAAAGTCAAAATGGCCCCAAATTGCCCGTTTTGGTTAAAAATGATAAATTATGTTAGGGTGAATTTTTGTTAGTATAAATCCACTTGTTGGCCAGTTGGTCAGTGGTGGATGCGGCGTACAGGGCCGTCCAAAAAGTAAATTTTGGGGATGATTTTTATCTGTTTTTATTTTTTTATGCCAAATCGTTTGACAAAATCTTTTTTTGGCTTTAGATTCGTGTAAGGATTTGAAAAAAGAATGTTAAGCATATTTTTATTTTCTCGTATGTCCCGGAATAAACAATTTTGAGTTTTCCAAAATCAAAGTCAAAATGGCCCCAAATTTCCCGTTTTGCTTGAAACTGATAAATTATGTTAGGGGTGTTATTATTTAGTAGAAATCCACTTGTTGGCCAGTTGGCCAGTGGTGGATGCGGCGTACAGGGGCGTCCAAAAAGTAAATTTAGGTGATGATTTTCAACTGTTTTTATGTTTTTAATGCCAAATCGTTTTACAAAATCTATTTTGGGCTTTAGATATGTGTGAGGATTTGAAAATAGAATGTTAAGCATATTTTTATTTTCTTGTACGTCCCGGAAATAACAATTTTGAGTTTTCTAAAATCAAAGTCAAAATGGCCCCAAATTGCCCGTTTTGGTTAAAACTGGTAAATTGTGTTAGGGTTTATATTATTTAGTAGAAATCCACTTGTTGGCCAGTTGGCCAGTGGTGGATGCGGCGTACAGTGGCGTCCAAAAAGTAAAATTTGGAGGTGATTTTTAACCATTTTAATTTTTTTAGTGCCAAGTCGTTGAACAAAATCTATTTTAAGCTTTAGATTCGAGTGATGATTTGAAAATAGAATGTAATGCATATTTTTATTTACAAATATTTTATTTTACAAACACTGTGACTAAATCGACCATCGAAGAGCTGCAATCTACACAAGAAGAGGCCGATAGTCGAATGATGCTCCACTGTTGTCATGCAGCATCTCGACACGACGCTAGTTTTAGCATCATTGTTTGTTCTCCTGACACTGACGTCTTCATCAAATTATTGAAATACGCTCAGCAAGTAAACCAACAAGTACTTTTAGATACTGGCTTTAGAGACAAAAGAGAAGACTTGTTGACATCAAAAAAGTAATTTCTTAGAGAGGGGCAAAATTATGTGAAGTTCTTACGCCATTTCACGCGTTACTGGTTGCGACACCACAAGTTCTTTTGTTAGAAGAGGAAATTTTTTCATTTAAAACTATCAGAGAAACACCCCGAATTCGAGAACACTATCTTATCTCTTGGCACCTCGGTTACTGTTGAAGAAACTACGTGCGACCAATTAGAAAGATTTGTTTGCCTTATGTATATGGGGAGACCAGTACTGCTGATGTAAATGAAACTCGCTAACATCTTTTTCGCAAAGGATTTCAAAAACAAACTACAGCGGCACTGATCTCAGTTTACTACCACCATGCATATCATCTTTACGGTTGCATATCCTGCGTGAAAATTATCAAGCAATGATATGGCGTAAAGGAACAGATGCAGTGCCCGACATACCTGAACCCCTAAGTCATGGCTGGTCGGTAACCCCGGATGGACTTCTCTACGCGTGGACCGAAGGCAACGTGCTCCCAAATGAGTAGGTTAATATTTTGGAAACACAAGACAATGCTTCCGATGTGGAAGATGATCCCGACGACATCGAGATTGAAAGAGGCAGAGATGTTGTTGAGAGTGAAGATGAAGACGGAGATGAACTAGACTACTGATTACATGATCATTGATCATACATACATGATCATCAAACACATCCACATAGTACTGAATATAATATCTACATTAATATTACATGATATGTACATTTTTATATCTAAAGTAGGGCAACTTAGGATCATTTTGACTTCTTTTTCGAAAAAGACAAACATTTCATTTCCGGGACACGCAAGAAAGAAACAAATGTAGATAATATTGTATTTAACATTCTTTACACTAATCAAAAATCAAAAATAGATTTCGCTCAACGATTCGGCCGCATAAAAATAAAAACTGTTAAAAATCATCCTCCAAATTCACTTTTTGGACGACCCTGTACGCCGCATCCACCACTGGCCATCTGGCCAACAAGTGAATTTCTACTAAATAATAACCAAACAAACATAATTTATCAGTTTTAACCAAAACGGGCAATTTGGGGCCATTTTGACTTTGATTTTAGAAAACTCAAAATTGTTATTTCCGGGACGTACGAGAAAATAAAAATATGCTTAACATTCTATTTTCAAATCCTCACACATATCTAAAGCCCAAAATAGATTTTGTAAAACGATTTGGCATTAAAAACATAAAAACAGTTGAAAATCATCACCTAAATTTACTTTTTGGACGCCCCTGTACGCCGCATCCACCACTGGCCAACTGGCCAACAAGTGGATTTCTACTAAATAATAACACCCCTAACATAATTTATCAGTTTCAAGCAAAACGGGAAATTTAAGGCCATTTTGACTTTGATTTTGGAAAACTCAAAATTGTTTATTCCGGGACATACGAGAAAATAAAAATATGCGCAACATTCTATTTTCAAATCCTTACACGAATCTAAAGCCCAAAAAAGATTTTATCAAACGATTTGGCATAAAAAAATAAAAACAGATAAAAAACATCCCCAAAATTTACTTTTTGGACGGCCCTGTACGCCGTATCCACCACTGACCAACTGGCCAACAAGTGGATTTATACTAACAAATATTCACCCTAACATAATTTATCATTTTTAACCAAAACGGGCAATTTGAGGCCATTTTGACTTTGATTTTGGAAAACTCAAAATTGTTATTTCCGGGACATACGAGAAAATAAAAATATGCTTAACATTCTATTTTAAAATCCTCACACGAATCTAAAGCTCAAAATAGATTTTGTAAAACGATTTGGCATTTAAAAAAAAAAAAAAAACATAAAAATCATCCCCAAAATTTACTTTTTGGACGCCCCTGTACGCCGCATCCACCACTGGCCAGCTGGCCAACAAGTGGATTTCTACTAAAAAATATTCACCCAAACATAATTTATCAGTTTTAACCAAAACGGGCAATTTGGGGCCATTTTGACTTTGATTTTGGAAAACTCAAAATTGTTATTTCCGGGACATACGAGAAAATAAAAATATGATTAACATTCTATTTTCAAATCCTTACACGAATCTAAAGCCCAAAATAGATTTTGTCCAACGATTTGGCATAAAATAAATAAAAACAGTTGAAAATCATCCCCAAAATTTACTTTTTGGACGGCCCTGTACGCCGCACCCACCACTGGCCAACTGGCCAACAAGTAGATTTCTACTAACAAATGTTCACCCTAACATAATTTATCATTTTTAACCAAAACGGGCAATTTGGGGCTATTTTGACTTTGATTTTGGAAAACTCAAAATTGTTATTTCCGGTACATACAAGAAAATAAAAATATGTTTAAAATTCTATTTTTAATTCCTTACACGAATCAAAAGTCAAAAATAGATTTCGTTCAACGGTTTGGCCCTAAAAAAATAAAAACAGTTACAAAAAGCAGCACAATTGACCCTTTGGGCACCCCTGTACCCCGCACCCACCACTGGCCAACTGGCCAACAAGTGGATTTCTACTCCAAAATAACCACCCTAACATAATATATGGGTCTCCATTTCTCCGCAGGGGGGGGAGGGTTTCCCTACCTGGGTTCTGGTCTATTACTCAGTAATTATTAGATTTCGAGCAACGATGATATAAAACCGGGGGTTCTGAAGTTTTCGGTAGCTAAACCGCCAGTGGCGGTGGGGTGAGTGGGGGGGGGGGGCGCCACTCTCTCCGCACGTCTTTTACATTTAATCAATTCATTTCAATCATGAAGTTCCCAATCCCATGTGTTCGACAGGTCATGAAATAAATTATTAGCTATATAAACCATAAACACAATTTTTGCCCGTGCCCGACGGGGGAGCTTAATGTAGTCTTTATGATGTTTTATTGAACAGTGATTTTTAAATGTGATCTTATTGGAGACAAAGAACATGAGTATATTCAATTTTGTGATAAATCACATTTTGAATGTATTGTTCATTTAGCTCGAGCTTATTTAGGTAGGTGGGCTTTGTAAATGTCAACTGGTGCCTTCGGATCACAACTCCATTAACTATTATAATCCTAGTTTCGGTTAAGATTGTTTGTTCACTGTACAGAATCAATCTAATACCCCCCCCCCCCCACCCTCCCCTCCTTACCGAGCTAATGGGATTAGAGGAGACGACGATAATAATTACATTGTGAATCTACATAACGCAGTTACGCGTGGTATTGCTTGTTGATTTTGACACTTAAGGGGGAGACAGTAATGAAGCAACTCAATTTCAACGTTAATGGATACATGAAATTGGCTGGAAATTAAAGGGAAAATATCTGGTGTGTTAGTATCTTGGAACTTCGTAGCGTCTGCTGTTGTCTCATGAAAATATGTTATGCATAAAACTAGGAAAAAAGTCCCGCCGCGTTGTTGGATGAGCGTAATTGGTACATTGAGCTGCCATGAGTTACGCGGATTTTCTGTTGTTCTGTAAAAAAATCATTTCTTAGTCGAAGATTTATTTCAATTAAATTAAATAAAATTAAAAATTAACTTGATTTTTTAAATTAATCGTAATTTTAAAAAAAAAATTGTAAAATTGCAATTTTCAAAAGAAATAATTATTCGACTGCGCTCAAATTTAAAACGAATATATTAATTCATAAAATTAAGGTTCTGTGAAAAAATCATTACAATAGGATAAAGCATGTAGGTGTTATAAGTCAAAGAATTGTTTTAAAAAGAAAAAAAAGAACGTTAAAATTTCGATTTTCATGAGAAATAATTTTTCGATTACGCTCAAATTCAACGAATATCTCAATTCAAAAAAATTAGGTTCTGTGAAAAAATCATTACAATCGGATAAAGCATGTTGGTGTTATAATTTTTTTTAATCGAAAAGAATCGTAAAATTGCGTTTATGAGAAAAAATTTCCCGATTGCGCCCAAAAACGTGGCAGTTCTAAGTTCAGAAATTTTGAAGGCCTCCATAAAATTTCATCGCAATCGGAGTATCGGTTTAGCCGGAATCGTGTTAACAAACACACAAAAATACAAAAAAAAAGGAAGAAAGGAAAAAAAACATTCCGGATTTTTATCTCCAGTGTAGTGAAATGGAATCTTCGCTTCGCTCGCTACTCTCATCCAAAATTTGCAAGTGGAAAAAGAGCCAAATAGTGTTATGCCGTATTATCGCCGTTATATCGTATATGCCGTATCTTATAAGCGATTCAAAATAGGCATGGTAAACACAAAGTGTGTGTAGCCTTAATTGCACACCAAGCTCCACTCAGTCCTTTAGCTAATTGGATGAGCGTAGCGAGCGTAGCGAGCGAAGCGAAGATTCCATTTCACTACACTGGAGAAAAAAATCCGCGATGTTTTTTTTTTTTTTTTCTTTTTTTTTCTGTTTGTATTATTGTGTGTTTGTTAACACGATTCCCCGGGTAAACCGATACTCCAAATTTCGATGAAATTTTATGGAGACCTTCGAAATCTCTGAACTTAGAACTGCCCCGTTTTTGAGCGCAATCGGAAAATTATTTCTTATAAAATCGCCATTTTTTCGAATTTTTCGATTTTTAAATATTTCTTCGACTTATAACACCTAATGCTTTAATTCGATTGTAATGGTTTTTTTTCAGAACCTTAATTTTATGAATTGAGATATTCGTGTGAAATTTGAGCGCAATCGAAAAATTTTTTTCTCATGAAAACGAAATTTTACAGGTTTTTTCTTTTTTAAAAAAGTCTTTGACTTATAACACCTACATGCTTTATCCTATTGTAATGAATTTTTCACAGAACCTTAATTTTTGAATTAATATATTTTTGTAAAATTTGAGCGCAATCGAATAATTATTTCTTATGAAAATCGCAAATTTACGATTTTTTTCTTTTTTTAAAATTACGATTCATAAAAAAAATTAAAAAATAATGTTAATTTTGTATTTTTTTAATTTAATTTAAAAAAATTATTCGACTTTGTAATAATTTTGTCACAGAACAACAGAAAATCCTCATAACACAATCATGGCAGCTCAATGCACCAATTACGCTCATCCAACAACGCGGCGGGACTTAAGCGTTTTCCTAGTTAGACTGTATAAGATTACCAGTCCAAACTGTTGTCCATACAAAGTCAATCTCGTCACACTGCGACAATAGAATGCAAAATTTCTACACTAGTGAAACGCTAAAGTCCCACCGCGTTGATGGATGAGCGTTTATGTCAGTTTTTAGTTTGCGTAGGACCACTTTTCCTTTGCAAGTGCTTCTTAAATACATTGTAGGTGATTGTTGTCAAGTTTCTATTGTTACTTGTTAATTGTTATTATAAACCTAAAAAAAAACTCATCTTAAAACCTTTATTCCATAGATTCTAGCTAACTTTTTCAAAATTTTCTTTCAGAAAGCAATACATCACCATAATTTTAATGTTTATGTAAAATATGAACGTTGTAGCCCCACCCGTCTGGTCAGAATCGGCCCGAATGTCACGAAAATATCGCACTAAAAATTTTAAAAGATCGTAAAAGTACAATATTCATGAGAAATATTTCTGCGATTGTACCCAAAAACGTGGCAGGTTTAAGTTTAGAGATTTCGAAGGGCCCCCATAAAATTTTATTCGCATTGGAGTATCGGTTTAGCCGGAATCGTGTTAACAAACACAAAAAATACAAACAAAAACAAAAAAAAAAAACGAAAAAAATCGTAAAATTGGGGATTTTTATAAAAAAAAAATTTTCGATCGCGCCCAAAAAAGGGGGCAGTTCTAAGTCCCGAGATTTTGAAGGCCTCCAGAAAATTTCATGACAATTAAAGTATCGGTTTTAAACCGGAATCGTGTTAACAAACACACAAAATACAAAAAAGAAAAAAAAGAAAATCGAAAAAAATCCCTAAAATTGCAATTTTCATGAGAAATAATTTTTGGTCAGTTTTTTTTAAAACCCTGCAGTTCTAAGTTTAGTGATTTCAAAGGTCTCCAGAAATTTCATTGAAATTGGAGTATTAATTGATTAAGCCGGAATCGTGTTAACAAACACACAAAAATACAAACAAAAACAAAAAATAAAAACGAAAAAAATCGTTAAATTGCGATTTTTATGAAAAATAAATTTTCGATCGCGCCTTACAGGTGGCAGTTCTAAATCCAGAGATTTTGAAGGCCTACAGAAAATTTCATCACAATTAAAGTATCGGTTAAGCCGGAATTGTGTTAACAAACACACAAAAATACAAACAGAAAAAAACAAGAAAATAAAAATAAAAAATCGTAAAATTGCAATTTTCATAAGAAATAATGTTTTGGTCAGTTTTTTTAACCGTGCAGTTCTAAGTTCAGTGATTTCAAAGGTCTCCAGAAAATTTCATTGAAATTGGAGTATTGATTTAGCCGGAATCGTGTTAACAAACACACAAAAATACAAACAAAAACAAAAAATAAAAACGAAAAAAATCGTAAAATTGCGATTTTCATGAGAAATAAGTTTTCGATCGCGCCCAAACAGGTGGCAGTTGTAAATCCAGAGATTTCGAAGGCCTCCATAAAATTTTATTGCAATTGGAGTATCG
The DNA here is from genome assembly GCA_024449915.1 of Sweltsa coloradensis. NCBI lineage: Eukaryota > Metazoa > Arthropoda > Insecta > Plecoptera > Chloroperlidae > Sweltsa > Sweltsa coloradensis. The sequence continues at coordinate 31,289 of JAMZAV010005728.1, forward strand.
GTTTAGCCGGAATCGTGTTAACAAACACACAAAAATATTAACAAAAACAAAAAATAAAAACGAAAAAAATCGGAAAATTGCGATTTTTATGAAAAATAAATTTTCGATCGCGCCCAAAAAGGTGGCAGTTCTAAGTCCAGAGATTTTGAAGGCCTCCAGAAAATTTCATGACAATTAAAGTATCGGTTAAGCCGGAATCGTGTTAACAAACACACAAAAATACAAATAGAAAAAACAAGAAAATCGAAAAAAAATCGTAAAATTGCAATTTTCATGAGAAATAATTTTTTGGTCAGTTTTTTGAACCGTGCAGTTCTAATTTCAGTGATTTCAAAGGTCTCCAGAAAATTTCATTGAAATTGGAGTCTTGATTTAGCCGGAATCGTGTTAACAAACACACAAAAATAAAAACAAAAACAAAAAATAAAAACGAAAAAAATCGTAAAATTGCGATTTTCATGAGGAATAAGTTTTCGATCGCGCCCAAACAGGTGGCAGTTCTAAATCCAGAGATTTTGAAGGCCTCCAGAAAATTTCATCACAATTGGAGTATCGGTTTAGCCGGAATCGTGTTAACAAACACACAAAAAAAAACAGAAAAAAAAAACAAGAAAAATCGAAAAAAAAAATCGTTTAAAATTGCAATTTCATGAGAATAAGTTTTCGATCAATTTTTGAACGTTGCACGTTCTAAGTCAGAGATTTCAAAGGTCTCTCCACAAAATTCATGAAATTCGGAGTATCGGTTTAGCCGGAAATAGTGTTAAAAAAACACACAAAAATACAAAAAAAAAACATTCCGGATTTTTTTCTCCAGTGTAGTGAAATGGAATCTTCGCTTCGCTCGCTACGCTCATCCAATAATATATAATTATATCTCAATTTCATTGGTCGGTCCAAACACTCGCGTAGGTAGGGCATATAGTTGATCATTTTTAATACAATCCTCAAATATAAAATGAACAAATACACCCACGGGCGTGTTTTCCGATCATTTCAATTGAGAAATAAACCCTCGCTTATAGGCTAACTACGTTGCATAATGACATTATAAAATATGTTTGTTTGCTATGGTCAGTTTCAATGGCAGCAGATTCGTTGAAGTACTGTTTCCATCCATTCAGATTCTATCGCAGAAACAATTAATAATAAATAATAATAATAACCAATAATAATAAATAATAATAATAATTAATAAATAATAATATAATAATAAAAATAATAATAATAATAATAATTTTTATTAATAATTATTAATTATTATTATTATTATTATCATTATTATTATTATTTCTTGCTTGATGCTTTCACAGCCCGAAATATATAATATAATATAATATAATCAAAGAACATAAAGCGCACTTCAACCACTACAAAGAGGACCTTTCGGCAGTAGCAAAACATGTGGTGGAAAATGCTAATGATCCCACGCACAAGATCCTTTTTGAAGATACCACTAGGAAAACGCTCAAGTCCCGCCGCGTTGTTGGATGAGCGTAATAAGTGCATTGAGATACCATGTGTTATATGGATTTTCTGTTGTTCTGTGAAAAAAATCATTACTCAGTTGAAGATTTTTTTAAAATTAATATAAATAAATCAAAATAAACTTTTATCTTTAATTTTTTTACATAATCGTAATTTAAAAAAAAGAAAAAAAAACGTAAGATTTCGATTTTATTAAAGAAATAGTTATTCGATGGGCTCAAATTCACAAGAATATATTAATTCAAAGATTTAGGTTCTGTGAAAAAATCATTACAATCGGATAAAGCATCTTGGTGTAAAAGTCAAAGAATTGTTTTTAAAAAATAAACAAATCACGTAAAATTTCAATTTTTATAAGATATCATTTTTCGATTGCGCTCAAATTTTTACAGAATATCATAATTTCATAAAATAATGGTTCTGTGAAAAAAATCATCAAAATCGGATAAAGCATGTAGGTGTTATAAGTCGAAGAAATTTTAAAAAAATCGAAAAAAATCGTAAAATTGCGATATTGATGAGAAATAATTTTACGATTGTGCTCAAAAACGTGGCAGTTCTAAGTTCAGAGATTTCGAAGACCTCCATAAAATTTCATCGCAATCGGAGTATCGGTTTAGCCGGAATCGTGTTAACAAACAGACAAAAATACAGAAAAAAAAAAAAAAAAAACATTCCGGATTTTTTTCTCTAGTGTAGTGAAATGGAATCTTCGCTCCGCTCGCTCCGCTCGCTACGCTCATCCAAAAATTCTATGCACAGAAGAAAACCTTTTTCCTCGACTCATAAGAGAATCGATTGAAATTGCCAAGCACCCCAATAATTTTAATGGGGATATTGGTGGTTTTAAATTAAGCAAAACATGGAGTCCGATGATAGGGAAACTACTCTCAAGACGACAACAACAACAACAACAACAACAACAACAACAACAACCACAACAACAACAACAACAACAACAACAACAACAACAGCAGCAGCAGCATCAAAGAAGTCAAGATGTTTCTAGTTCTTTGGACAATGACAATCAGAGCCAAAGAAGAAGCAAAAGAATTCAACAAAAACAATCTCAAATGTAAAGTTTTTCAGTGTTGCCTCAGATGATGATACGCACAGTCGTATCGAAACGTCAGGTAATTTAATAAAAACGAACACAGCGAAATGACTCGTAAAATATATGATTTCTCTATTATTATTATTATAATTATTATTATTATTATTATAATATATTATTATTTATTATTATTATTATTATTATATTATTATAATTATTATTATCTAATTATATTATTATTATTATTATTATTATTATTATTATTGTCTGTCGACTCGGGAGACATACCTCTTTTGCAACCTTCTGCCAGGAGACGGCCTTTTCACGTACCAACTGTTAATAAAATATTACTTTAAAAATGATTATAGAATTCTTGTGCAGAAATACAAATGGACACGTAGTCAGGAAAAACAAAAATTTGTAGATCCTAGAAGTAATAATAAATCTTTAGTCCCCGAGTCTTTTAATAAATTACCTGATCAATTATTAAACTTAACAAAAATTTCCGAGGTCAAGCAACAAATAAAAATACATTTGTTGTCTCAATTGAGTGCTCTTACCTAAATCTGTTTTGCTCATACCTTGTTTTCGTAATCATCTTTTAGCTATATATTTCTGTCAGGTTTCGAAATGCCTTTTAAACTTAAAAACCTTGGCGTTGTGTTGTGTTTTCATTTTATTTTAAGTAACGGTCATTCTACTCGATTTGTTATTTAATGATTGTGATTTGTTAATGTTTTTTTCATAATGATTCCTTCCTCTACGGTTGTGTTTTGTTTTAGTTTATTTGATGTTGTTATCCACAGATGAGCCCGCATAATGGGCTTGTGGGTTTCATTGAGATAAAACAATGTAATATGTGTTTGTGAAATAAAATGAATGAATTATATTATATTATTATTATTCATTATAATTATGATTATTATATTATTATTATTTATTATTTACTTACTACTATATATTCATTATTATTATTATTGACGATACACTACGATACAATAGTAACGATCATGGGATCGCAGTGGGTTAACCAAAACCATGAACGTCTCCTGATATAACTGAAAGCGTGATCTTGTTGAAAAGTTATTAGAAACATGAAAAGCAAAGCAAGGCACGGCATTGATAGTATAAATATGTTGTTGATAAAAGATACTCATTGAATATTTTTCGACATAATATTTAAATAGAAGCGTGCAAAGCGTTGTCATAATAGGGAAACAAACAGCATGAAAGTGACGTAGTACGAGGGGTTCCTCAAGGGTCTGTGGTCTGGGCCCAAATTTTCTAATTTTATAAACGATACTCGCAATATTGCCTTGTATGCTTCAGTACTCTTTTGCAGATGATGCAGCTTTAGTGCTTGCAGCCGTAACGTGAATTTTGCAAATGCTCGTCAATCATGTATCTACACATTTTATCTAAAGTATTTTTAGAAATAACGGTCTTGTTTTAAATAGTTCAAAAACCAATTTTCCCCCATTGATTTCGTTTAAAGAGGAAGACTACATTCCTCAAATAAACATTGTTTACCATGAATCAAACTGCATTGAAACAACTAATGTTGGAATGCAAGTGTAGTGCAAGCTGCGAGTATATAAAATATTGGATTAGTATATGATCATCATGGGGTGTGAGCAGGCATATACTAGCGTATTAACACCAAAACTTCGATCCACAGTTATATCATCTACCTATCTTAAACAAATTAGCCATTAAATGTTCTAAGGACAATTGTATTCGCCATTTTTCAATCGAATTTGGCAATTGGTTATCATTCATTGGGGGGAACATGATTATAAACTAAGAGGAAAACGCTTAAGTCCACGCCGTGTTGTTGGATGAGCGTAATGGTGCATGAGCTTCAAGTGTATGTGATTTTCTGTTCTGTGAAAAAATGCATACTAAGTTTGATGATTTTTTTAAAAAATTTAAAATAAATAAAAAATAACTTTAATTTTAATATTTTTAATTAATCGTAATTTAAAAAAAGAAAAAAATCGTAAAATTTCAATTCAATAATAAATAATTATAGATTGTGCCTCAAATGTTACACGAATATATGATTCAAAATAAGGTTCTGGAAAAATCATTACAATCGGGACCAAAGAAGTATGTGTTATTGTCAAAGAATTGTGTTAAAAAGAAAAACCCGAAAATTGCGAGTTTTATGAGAAAGAATTCATTGTGATGCGCTTAAATTTCACAAATATAAATTTCATAAAATAAAGGTTCTGTGAAAAATTCATCACATGGACAAAGCGTTGTAAGTATTGATAAAATCGAAATAAATTTTTTAAAAATCGACAACAAAAAAAATCGTAAAAATTGCGATTTTTATGGGAATTTTTTTTCGATTTGTGCTCAAAAAAACGTGGCGTTCTAAGTCAGAGATTTCGTAAGTCTCAATAAAAATTCATCGCAATCGGAGTATCGGTTTAGCGAATCGTGCTTAACAAAACAGACAAAAAAAGAAAAAAAAAGAAAAAAAAAAAAAAACATCCGGATGTTTTCTCAAGTGTAGTGAAGTGAATCTCAGTCTTCGCTCGCTACGCTCGCTACGCTCACCAATCATGATCACTGCTCAAAAACTATAATGAGAACCATATCTAGGGGCGGACGGTCGTCGCCCGGCAGACAAGCGGAATACGGCTGCAGGCGACACCGAACTCCGGCCCATATACACCTACCAGAGTTGGGGGTTTTCAGCAGCTGCACACGCCCGCCCGAAAAGAGTTACAATCTTGAACTCGGTATATGACCTGGTAATGTGGTCTATGACATACCAAAAAAAAAATAAAACCCGATCCGTACAACTCGTTCTGTGGTTAAAAAAGGCTCCAAACAACGTCAAATCCTAAGCTGGGTGGGTGGGTGGGGGGTGGGTGGTTGTGTCGGTTGGATATGAGTTCTCCGCGGAGAGTCTTTAGCCTACAGAGCAAGGTAAATCTTAGAACTTATGAAACTGGACCACACTAGGTGTATTTCAGGCGCAGTGCCTTTTGCTTTCAAACCAACGCTGGGTAACAGGGATCCGGAGCAAATCAAAACTTGGATGATAACAAAACGAGTAATACCAAGGCGTGGTAATTTGTACAAACTTGAAATTAACATGCTATTAACCATTAAAATCATCTGCGTCCAAAAACACAAGGGGCTAAATTTGGGCATGACCATGGCCCAAAAATGACAAAAAACATATCTGAACTTAAGAAATGAATCATTCAAAGAAAAAGCTACAACGAGATGTTAAACGTGGATTACATTTTGATAATCTATCATTCTTTACCACTTTGAAATATGCCAAAGCACAAATGGTTAACGGGTACCGGGAAAAAAATTACCAAAATTAATCAAAGGTAGGTAATCCGATCTTATGAATAATACGCCTATACGAGAAAACGGTTCATCTAGAACTGAAACTTGGGCAAACTAATGTACCTCAATATAACAAAACCGGGCAATTGGGACCGGTGAAAATCAAAATCAAATCAAAATCAAAAACGCGTAATTACTCAGGACTTTAGTACTTGTACAAGCGCAATTAACATGTCTCTTAACCATTATAAATGTATCAGTGCTTATGCTAGTGCGTTGGTCTTGTTGTTAGCGTATCTGCTTCCAATGCAGAAGGGCAGGGTCGACTACCGCTTAAAGTGCAGAATTTTTTGTAACTTCTGATTGGGAACAAGGCTGCACAGGAGTAGCTATAATATACGGGGCGATCAGTGTCCCGCATTTCAGTTGAAACTCGGCCAACAATTGTCATATCGGGCATAAATTTTTTTTAAATCTTCACGATAAAATTACAAGAAACTTGTGTGAGTCGATTTCGACTGTGTATATTAAAAGGGCTTATAAAAAATGCGAATCTTGGGACAATTATTTTGAAAATTTACCTTCACTTTAGAGCTATAAAAAAAATACTAAACTATTTATGGAAAATGTACATCACACACAAGTCTAATTTCACATTTATCTTCAAATAAATAAATTACCAAAATCGTTCGTGAGTAGTTACCGCTAACTACTGAACTACGAAACGAATGCAGTTTTGCCGCTATTTAGGCCTTTTCAGCCCCAGCAAGTGGCGCACTACAGGCGATACGACTTTTTGAGTGACAGGAGGTTATTATGTTCGAAATAACAATTCAGTGGCCACAGAGTAAAAACTGTTCAGCTAATGCCAGAACTAACACTCAATGCATAATGCAGTTTACTGTTTGCCTATGTACACGGCAACAGTAAGAATTATGTTATTTGTGTAAGCTGGTAAGCTTGATCAACATTTTAAATTTTATTCACGTGAGCCAATAAGAAACGTAACAGATAATCATACTCGTGAATAACGTTATAAATTCGATGGAGAAATGCAAATTATCAGTATGACCTGCAATGGTCATCAGTTCATTATAGGATTAGCCTCGCACATGATGTGAAAATCATATTACACTGTTATTAGCATGTTAACGGAACGCCTAATCTTTGTTAGCGTAGTATATGATACGTGCAATTATAAACAGACAAGAATTAAATTTAAAAAGTTACTCGTTTTGCGAGATCCCGAAACCCGGACATTTCGGTTCTATCCGCGCTTATTCTTTTTGCGCGAGAGAGTATCACGGCCAAGTACTCGGACTCAATTGCGCAAGGCCATTTAAAAATGGAAAGTAAAATAGTCTTCAGTTTGGAGTCGTTCTGGTTTATTACACGACTGTCAATACGAGAAATATTAAAAAAAAAAATATCTTAAAATATATTGCATTAAAATGTCTCCACTGGGAATAGAACCCCGGCCTGGTATCTCCGCGGTCCGGGCGGTCGGGGCGGATGCTCTTACCAAATGCGCATTGGCGACGGCGTCATGAATTCAGTCTATTGGTAGTTATATTATATCGTGAGGGTGTGATAGTAATTGTCGATATAAATCAAATCAAATGGGAAAATGTGTGGGCCACTACACCCAAAAAATCAGAACGTTAAAGGTATATCACGTGACGAAAATCTAAAGCGATTCATGGTACAAAACTGTATTCGCAGTGGATATCCTCATTACACATGAAAGAATACATCTTGGCTTGTTTGTGCTTTCAAGAACGACGTGGGTTAACGCAAATAAATATAGTCTACAGCTGTCACACCCCCTCCAGCAGCAGCTGTCTCTGCAAAGTAAGATATTCTTCTCAAGCCATGCATCGTGTGTAAAGCTGGCGCTCCGACAATGATGCCTGACAAGTAGTGACTTTTTTAGGTTAACCAATCACGCATCATGGTATTTGTGAATATTGTTTATTGTGCCATGCAAGTACCAACCAACTACGGATGACATAAATAGCGGATCGACAAAACACATTCTGCTAGATTTTGCCCGTCATCGCATAGAAATTTATTAAGTTTACTTATCAACTTCAAATGATAATTGTCTTTAAAACTTCTCTATCTTAGTAGTATCTTTGCTTGACATGTTTTGATAATTTATTTTTGGGTGTGAATGACTGAGTTTACCTGATGGCCGGAAAAGGTTCATATAATTTCCGAAGCAAAGTTTTTAAACGGACTAGTTACTACGATGAAATCTTCGGACTATAAAACGAGATCATTAGTGTGCAGTAAAGGACAATAAAGAGATATATAACGATCTGGAACAAACAGACAGACAATGTAAAATATGGAAACCAAATCGGTTACAACATGCTGTTCTATATAATAATAATATATATATCTGAAAATTGCTGTACTTACGCAGTTCAGCTGTGAACTTAATTAGTCCACAATGTCATATATGAATAAATATAGGAAAAATTATATTAACAATACAATTAACATTATTTAAACTTATAAAATACATGTCGACTAAGGAAATTCTTGGAAAATAAACATTTGCTTCGAAACTAAAAAAAATATTTACAACCTTTAAAATTAAATACGGCAAATTTCACAAGTATTTCAAATGTCGTGACTTGTCCTGGTGGTTGGGTATTGGAACATAATTATTGTAGCTGTCATTAGATAATATTTTGGTTCAGCTTTGCATTTCATCCATAGTATCTGATGTAGTGCCTACCATATTATTGTATTGACGAAAATAGGCACTAGTGCTAATGAATAAAGAAACTACTAGATGGTGATTCCATAAATGTCAATGGGGGGGGGGGGGGTTGTCAATATTGCACATAACAGGGACGGGGTCCTGGGCGAAGCCCAGCCGCGGGGCTTTTCGAATTTTTTTTTACTTCGTATTTGCACATTCTCAACGCCTCTAAACACGTGTGGCTAGCATCAATACATACCTAAAGTGCTAGCGAATCATAAATTTTTATGTGCAAAAGTTCCTGACTTTGTAAAGTAATTGTAATTACCTATGTAAATATCATAGTTAGGTTGCTCCCTACTTATATTTTTCTTCAATCGAGTACACTCGTTTTTGTTTCTTTTGGGGGGGGCATGGGGGGGCTTCAACCCCATAACCCTCCTCGCACCCTTGGATACGCCACTGAAAAACACTACTACATATACAACCTACTACAAAACCAAAACAAAGTTCAAACTCATGTGTTATGAGTATGCCCTAACGGTTGACGCGCCTTCCCCATAAATTAAAACAATCTGTTGAAAACTAAAAACTGAGGCAATACATTAATATTCAGGTGATAATATCACACAATAGTTCGATATAAAACCGTTCATTTACTTTTAGTGCAGAGGGCTCACTGAATCTCAGCCTGATTTGGGGGAAGGGGAGGTTAAAATGCATCAAGATTGATTTGTAACATTGTGTGTACAGTAAAAAAAAGTATACAAATTATTTGATATCTAATTTGATTTTTAATGAATGCTTGGGCTCAAATTTGGTGATATTGATGGGTGGTCTGGTTTACAGGCACACCATTCATTTGTTTGAGTACCCAATAATAATTTCTGGGAGAAACTATTGTAAAAAAGGGAGATAGTAAAGCATATCGACAATCCTGGACAATTTCAATTGGCCAGCGATTTTGGCAGAACGGCGTTGACTTCAACACAAACATAATACTAACACTGTTCTGAAACTAAAATGTTTGTTGACAGGATTTCACTTGTTCAATAACACATCGCCCCCCCACCACCCCCCCCACCAACACAATTGCGCAGCAAGGTCTGGTTCTGTCGGGCGAAACCGTGAACAGGCACACACTGGACGCAGCGAGGAAAACGCGTGTGACACACCACTCACACATAGGGTCTCCACCCGCTATCTGTCACATTGGGTGGTGGGTAAGAGTAGACATTTATCTCTATCATAAACCCTGCATTTCAGAGTCTCAAAAAACTCAAGATAAAACATTAGAGAATCGTTCTCGATAAACTAAAAGAGAGCGGTGAGCATCCATCAACGCGACTTGATAGGCCTATCATATAAAACCAATTAGTAGTTAAAAAAAAACACTGTTTTCAATTGTATTCAGACAAGTTTCTGTATGGTTCTAACATACGTAAAAGTATGAAACAGCCCTTTGTCACGAATGTGGGTTAGAGGCTCTGCTTACCAAGCAGTAAGGTCAGGGCTCGATTTCCGCTGAGGCAGATTTATTTAGAGTTCTGATGTTGATTCGAGGCATCAGCTCTTAGGAACGTGGTAAAACGGTGACTTTGCGCTTGACAGGGTCCTAGCAACGATCACATAATAACTTATAAGGTATAACAACGTTAATGAAAGCAGTATAAGATGGCTTTGTGCTGCGTGTACTGGGAAGTATCCTAAATCTATTTGTCTTTAGACACTACTTACCATATAATCCAGTGGCGAACTCGGGAGGGCGGAAATTTGGTCAGAGGGGGCGAGGGGGGGCAACTTTTATTTGAAATTAAGCTATTTTCTGAGAATATATAACTGTGATACATTTTTCTTATTTTGCAATTTTTCATATATTTTTTAAGGTTTTGTAAACAAAATTGTCAAAATATCTATCACACCTAGAATCGAAAGTTTGACCGGGGCTGTGCGCTTCGCACCCGTATCAAAAGGGGGGCCAACCCCCTGCAGACCCCCCAATTAGTCCCAAACGTTGCTCGTTTACCCATGAAAGAGCGTATACCCATAAATTATTTGGATGATACCACTATCACGTACCAGTTTGGTACCTACATATCCAGTTCTTCACTAGTTGTGCTGACCATGATCTTGGAGGATAACAACAATTTCGCTCCGCTGAAAATAAGGGCCAAGTTACGCCAATGTATGTTAATATACTGACAAGTGTTCGGGCTCAATGGCTTGATAATCTGGAGGTATCTCGAGGTTCTGAATCCGTCACAACCTGTCCTGATTATTTATACTTAGTACTGATTATTATTGTCGTAGTCGTGCTAGAAATTTATAATAAGCATTGATAGCAAATAATGAGCTATAAAAATTGTGTCCTGACCGGGATCTTACCCGGTCTTAGGCGGGTAGCGTATATCTAGACGCGCTGCGTCAGGTTATAGCAGTTGAGTGGTGTTGTATCCTGTGACAGATGTTCGGACGAAACCCCCCCCCCCCCCCATCTCCAAAAGGGTGGGTTTTCCCGCCCCCCCCAGGGGGGGGCGTCACATTTACTGACAAAATTAATTGTGTATGTGATGGTCTTTAGTCCTGTATCGAATAATAATAAATATACTTATGTTTCAAATGTGGTAATGGTCTTTATTGCAATCCCTCATTCATAGAATAATGATCATTGCATAGAGACAAAAATAAACATTATGAAATTATTTGGTTTTCTCATTATGTGATGGGTTCGTACATCAAACAAATGGTGGAGAATGTAAACACTTCTTTATACTTGACGGACGACCCCGTCATTTACGGCCAGCTAGTGGAATGGGATATTGATTCAGTGCGACACTGGCAATGTAGTGAGCGAATCCAGCGTCTCTCAAATCCTTTATGCAGTACATACAGATCCCACTGCCTCGTCGTAAATATACGGCTCGCTAGTTGGAGGGAACAAATTAAAAAATATTTTGAGCGGAACTTCTGAGGCACTCCTCCAACACGGACTCTCCGCATCCCCTCACCTATGTCCGTTTCATCTCAAGATTAGCTTAACGCGCTGAACACCTTAAGTCTATCAGTTCTGTCTTAGGAGTTTGTTAAACGGGACTTTGGGAGCGTCCTTAGCAAAATCAAAACAGCGTATTACTCAGGCGTAGTAATTTGTATACAAGCTGAAATTAAAAATGATCTTATAACATTATAAATATCTAGTGCTATGCTAGGCGTTGGATGTTGTAGCGTATCTGCTTCCCAATGCAGAATGGCCAGGTTCGATTTCACGCTCAAGTCAGAGTTTTTAACTTCTGATTTGGACTTAAGTCTATCAGTTCTTGTCTTAGGAGTTCTGTAAATCGGGTGACTTTGGAGCCGTCCTAGCAAACGCAAGAACATAATAAATTCCAGAGTTGTTCTGAGATCGAGGCCCATTGTTGATTCTGGCGTTGATCGTGGATGGTCGCACCTGCTGTCCATACCACTGATGATATTCCTATTAAAAAATAACGCATCTTGGTTGGGTATCGCTCACTCGTCGATTGCGTCGGGGCCTGCTAGGGTGGCTGGTCGCTTTGATTTAAGTCCCCCACTGAAAATCATTTATATATATACGAGTGGGTAGACTCTAAATAAAAATTTTCATTTTTTTTTTCTTTTATTATTTATTCAAAGGGTATCTTTGGGGGGGACCGTTGGGCCCAAAAAAATGTAAAAAACAACTTTGACTTAACAAATTAATCATTCAAAGTCCATCATTCACACCTGATAGCAAACGGAACAAACAAAAAAGATGTGATATCCCCAAAATACAAAAATTGTAAAAAATACGGCAGCCAAGCACTCCTTCAAAAGTCTCCGGCTGTGAATGCTGCGAAATATAGAAGTTAAGCAAAGCTTTTTATCTTTCTCCCTAGTTTCGCTGTGAAAAATATTAAGATCATTTCGCCTGTTGGACGAGCGCCAAGCCAACGATTTTGTGGTAAAAAATTAAAAATTTTTAAACTCGATAAGCATAAAAAATGACTTGGCATTGGAATTTGGTTCATTGCCAAGAATTTTTTATGATTCGAGTTTAAAAAATGTACTTTTTACCACCACAAAATCTGTTGGCTTGGCGCTCGTCAACAGGCGAAATGAATCTAGACCATATTTTCAAAAAAGCGAAAACTAAGGGAGAAAGAATAAAAAGTTGGCCAACTTCTTATATCTCCAGCATTCACAGCGAAACTTTTGAAGGAGAGTGGCTGCCGTCTTTTTTAAAAGTTTTGTATTTGGGGATTTAATCTTCAGCGGCTTCAGTCAACTGACTGTTAAATAGAGCACGACATTCTTCCATTGCCACAACTGTATTTTTATAGAACTGTTTTATAGTTTTTAAAATTCTTAGTAACCAGACTTTGTGAAATAGTGGCTGTCAATACTAGAAATCATTCAGTGCTACCGTGTAACCGTACCATGACTTTAGATCTAAACAAATCCAGTAACCGTTTATCATATAAAGGACATAATGTTCAATTTATTTAGCAAGATTAAGAGCTTAAAACCAGTATTGAAATATGTTCATTTAAAAAACTTGCAGAAAATGCAGTAAAAGAGAGGTTGAGTTTTCCATTTTTAAAATGTTTTACTTACATTAAGATATCTATGTAGGACCTACTTGTCGTTGTTTTACTGAAATGTAGTATGAAATGGTTACATTTAAACCTTGATTATCATGATATTTAATTTACATTGTATTTTAATTTACATTAGTTAATTGGTTAATTATGTTGTTAAGGTTTTAAGGAGTATAGTTCATAATATTACCGTGGCGGCGCACAATTAAAAATGTAATATGTGAAGCAGCCACTTCACACGAGCAGTCTGCTAATGAAGGCAACTGTGTTGGATATTGTTAAATGTATTGTGTGTGTTTAAGCAAATAATGAAGAATTGAATATTTAATATTATATTATATTATATTATTATTATTATTATTATTTATATTATTCATTATATATTATTATATTAAGCGGCTGAAGCGAGCGTTTCCATGGGACTCGCCGGAAAAAATAGTCACTGGTTTTGTTTTGTTTTTTTTTTAGTTTGTGTTTTGTTTTTTGTTTGTAGTCTCGAGTAACGCAGTTCGAACGGAGGCTCGGATCGAGTCAGAAATTTTCACCACCGCAAGCTTTGTTCTCCGATTGAAGGCATTAGTTTTGTGGCAAAATCGTCAAAAAGTTAAAAAATAAAAACGTACAGTGAAAGTTAATAGAAAGTTTTTTTTTCAAACTCAACGGCCGACAAAATCTGAGATAGCAAATTAAATTTAGAAGTCTGTCCGCGTCACGAAATGTTAATTTATTTGATCCATAAGTAGTGTAGATGGAAATTTACATTAAACCAAAAGTACACGTTGCATGGCCAACCCCCCCCGAAAAGACGCGCGAAGTTTCTAATGACACTGCCACCTAGAAGTAAGCAAAATACTTTCGAGGGAAGCAGTGTATTATTTGTTAACCAAAGAGTTTAAATGTTTCCCAAGGAGTCAAGTCCTCTAGATCGGCCGGTGGATTTTAAAGAAAGATTTAAACACGGGTTTACCCAAAGACTTGGCAATAATAAAAATACTGAAACGCCGGAACGTCGTAAATTTTAAATTGAAAAAAATGTGCAAAATGTGGGTCTAGAGTATAAGCACGTGCTCGCTTATCAACGCTTCCAACTGAAGCGTTTTCCTAGTTATTATATAGTGGTTCTTTATTGTTCAAACATCTTCAGGTAAATTTGGTCCTGGTAACCAAGGCGGGTAAGCCAAGCCCCAACAAAAGTTGACATATAAAAGCGGAAAACAAAGTATAGTACACATATTATTGTAGAAAAATAATCAAATTAACAAAATAATAATAAAGATGAAGTGTGATAAACAAAATCAATACAAGTTTTATCTATAAACAAGCAATGTATGGCAAAATCTTTTAAAGAGAGAGAGAGAGATGAGAGAAGGAGCGAGAGAAAGAGAGTGATTACTGCCAAAAAATTCCATTGGACTATGTGGCACGTTGAAGATGACTGCTTCTGCATGAGATGTAGAGATTTGGAGAAAGACCCAGGCATTGTAGGCTGGCAGAGAGGGAAGCGGTCATGACTCCAGTGGCTGAGATCCACGATAGGCACGCCGTAACAGTTTCATTTTCCAAATCTTGTATTCTTGCTTAAATTTTGATATTTTTCCACCTTAGTGTTACTCATGGGGATCGCAATGTTCAATTCGATATGTAATTCTAGTTAGATTTATCGCATAAAATGATGTCGGTGTGTGGTCTATGGTTTTAATGTATTATTATCTATATTATTATTCTTAATTATATTAATTATACATGTTCCTCCACCAGTACAAACCGGGTACAAGTCAAATGCACTGTACGTGAGGGTCCTATGTCAAGCAATACATGTGCCAATATAAAAACAAAACATGAAAATTCAAACTTATCTAACTCTATCTAGGTGCCCGTTTTAGGGCAACGCTAGCCAAGCCGCGGTGCACTACCACTCTGTGCACCCTTTACTGCAAGCAAAGTTGGGGTGATTTCGAGGTGTAACACAGCTGTCATGAAAACCATGATGGAACTTGAAAACTATCAAAATCTAGGTGATTAGGTACCCGAAACACCTACCAAATTGTTGGGTACGAGCATCCTCTTGGTGAATAAAAGTGTAGCTTTCGAAGCTATGATCAAAAATCACTTCAGGATTTAGTTAAAATACTATTATATTCCTCAGTTTCAATAATTGCCAGCGATTCTGACCAAGGGTGTGGCATACAACGTCATATTACAGGGACATTAGGTAATAGTGATGTATTCCTTTTGAAAGGAAAAAAGCTGAAAAGTTCCTGAAAGGTATTACAAAATAAAGTTTTAATATAAGCTTTTATACAGGCATACAATCAACAAGTAACCCAAACCGGCGTCGGTGGTATCAGCCCCCCCCGCTCGAATCGACACACTAGCAGGGACGAAAACGTGAAACGTCTTCACGCAGGCGGCAGGAATGAGCTTCACGACCTCGTTCCGAGTCTCGAGTCTTCAGACCGCTACCCCGGATTCAAATACCATTATCGCCTTTGCCTTTCAATTGTCTCAACTTTATAAATGTTATGATCTCTGTCGTCTTTCATGTACTTTCATCTTGTACTCTGTAACATGTGTCAGGCTACAGAGGCCACACTTGCCTCTTTATTAGCCTTCCTGCCCTATGCGGCAGGTAAAATTCAATAAAATCAAATAAAAAAGTACTATAGTTACTTGACAATGAGTTCGCGACTTGTTTACAAAAAGCAAGTTTTGGGCCACTAGATTATTTTACATCCTATAGACCGAGAGCTCGCAACATAAAGTCTACCCTCATAAGGAATACGTTTTGACATTGGAATAGAAGCGGAAATTTCAAGTCATTTTCAAAAAGTCCGTTCTCACAAGTCAAACGGGGCGTTAACCGTCAGACGCCCCCAAAGGTGGGCACCAAAAAGGTCCAAATCTGCCCATATTAAGTACTACAATGAAGCATAAGTAACAATTATAGAAGAAGTTAGACAAAAATGATATATCCCTCGTCAGACGGGCTGCAGATGGGCGTGACCAGTCAGACGCCGCCAGTGGGCCCAAAAAACAGGTCCACGCTGCCCTCATAGGTATACAATGATTCAAAATCCGCATTATAAAGGGAAAATTACTAGCAAAACGAATATCAATCTCAGACGGGGCGCGTTGGGCCGTGACCCGCAGATGCCCCCACAAAGTGGCCCCCCAAAAAAGGTCAAATCGCCCCTATAGTATACATGCTTGAAACATAAGAAAATTATTGAAGAAGTCTGTGCCAAAAATGAATATCAGACGTGGCTGCGATGGCCGTGACCCGTCAGGACACCCAAAGGGGCCCCAAACAAAAGGTCAAACTCTGCCTCATAACGTATATATGATTGAAACATAAGTCATTTTTATAGGGAAAATACTAAAAAACGAATATCACTCGTCAGGACTGGGGCGTTGGGCCGTGGATACCGTCAGATGCCCCAAAGTGGCCCCTCAAAAAGGTCAATCGACCTATCATTATACATGATTGAAACATAAGTAAAAACTACTAGAAGAAGTCTACGCCCCAAAAAATGAATATCACTCGAAGACGGGTTGCGATGGGCCGTTGATCGCAGACGACCCAAAGAAGCCCCAAAAAAGGTAAACTTCACTCATAAGGTATACATGATTCAAACATACGTCATTTTAAAGGTAAAAATACCAAGAAATCGAATATACTCGGCAGACGAGCTGCGTTGTGCTTTGATCCGTTGGTAACCCCTAAAGGGGCCCCAAAATCGTCAAAATCTGCCCTAATACGATATACGATGATTCAAACATACGTCATTTTATAGAAAAAGTTACCAGGAAAACGAATATCACGTCAGACGTGCTGCGTTGCGGTGCTTTAACCCGTTAGGTTAAAACCAAAAGTGTGCTCCAAAAAGTCAAATCTTGCTTCATTAGGATACATGATTCAAAATGTCATTTATAGAAAAGTTACCAGGAAACGAAATCACTCGTCGACGAGCTGCGTTGGGGCTTTGACACCGTTAGTGTTACTCCAAAAGTTAACCCCAAAGATGCGGAACTGCCCTTAAGGACTGTTTGCAATGCTTCGGGCCATCTTTTTTACAATGTTAAATGCCCTTTTATACAACACGCTTGATCGTCAAATCCAGCTAATTTCACATACAGAACGTACGTTTTTTACCTTAAATTTTCATCCAAAAACACTGCATTTTTTGGGAGGCTGTTCAGATAAGGAATGAGCGTATGTCGCACTATCTAAGCACATTGTGAGATTTCAAAATAATTGTCTCCTCCACCAAAATTGGTTCAATTACTACAAACTAACAGTTTTGGTGTCAATTTACGGCAGTTAATAAGAAAATTCAGTGAGGCAATTATTTGGAAAATGTGTCTAGATACCCTTATTACACATTCTTTCTTAACATGTAAGTGCAAAGCACAACCCGATAGGACAACGATTAGAGCTTCAAGTGATCCAGACTTTACTGGAGCTCTCTGCGTCAAAGCCGTTTTCTCGAGCTTAGCCACCTTTGTTTTAGTGTATAGGCAACTATGACGCGTAAAGGTTCAAATAGACAGAATTAAAAAAAAATCCATTAGGTATATAAATAGAGATGTTAAATACAGACCAAGAGGGTTCCTGGAATGATCTGTACCTTTGTCAATTGATGAGAGATTATGCAATATGCGATTAGAAGTAGAGGGATTTCGCGAGGAGCTGCAAGATGTTTCGGAAGCAGCGTACATGATGTGCAAAAACTTGTGATGTACAGTTTTGATTTCTTGAACATTGTTATTCTAATCCCAATTGTCCTTAACTATGAAAAGTATTGCGTGTTTCAAACGCATGTAAAAGATTATTACGTATGTTATGATATGATGATGATTACTTCGGTAAGATTACTTTGATAAAAAGTTGAAAAATACGGGATAACGAATGTAGGAAAGTTTGATGTTTGGAGAAATACCAATTGATATATCTAACCCTCAATTGTTTGTAACTATTAACACTATTTACATGATTCAACACATATTAACAGATATTGCTAAATAGGTTATGATGTTAATTATTTACTATTAGAATTAATACTAATTATATATATTATATATATACGAAGTTATAGCTTATAATTTACATGGCTGTGGAATGTAGTGGAAAAGGTGGCAAATCCTTATATTAAACACCTGTAGGAATCACACAACTTTGAATGACTTTTGACACTTTTGGCGCCATTTTTCATGTGAACCACTTGAACAAAATTGGAGGTCTAATTGAAAATGTACTTTAAAAAAATTTAATGAATTATACATGGTGCATTATTAAATAAAAATACTATAAATTATTGTTTACACAATGTTGAATTAATAAACTTGTATTATCTTAGTGACGATCAATACGATTTCCAATCATTAAATGAAAATTACAATTCGTTGAACAGTATATCCCAACAAACTGTGCAATCATTATTCGTTTTCAGTGAACAATGTTTTAGTTATTGACCAATGAGCGATTTCAATACCACTTCATCAATCGCTTAATTTAATAAAGCTGTCGTTTGCACTAGCCATCACTAAGCCTAGCCTAGTGATGCTTATCTTGTCTGGAATAATTCTTTATTGTTCGACCATTAGTTCTGGGCCTGACCTTAATATAAATCTAAAGAAAGTTTTGATAGAGCCTACGCTTTTAGATAAAATATGTCTTAAATTCTTTGTTGGGAGGTAGGGCCGCTGAAAACTAGACCTAGTCTAGAGCCACCAACTAGGTAGGGCTGGGTCCTAAGCTAACTACGCTAGCCTAGGCAACGGTTAAGCCTAGTTTACGAAATAAATACTTTTAATATTCCTCTGGGTAGGCTTTAAATCGTAGACCTAGGCCTAGCTACCTACTGGTGGGCCGATTTGAAGCTAGGCCTAGGCCTAGCTAGGCCTGTTTCCCAAATTGACACATATCCAAGATTTCCTTTTCAATTGGCTAGATCTAGCTAGCCCACCCTGCACTTGAAGCAGCCAGCTTGCCCCCCACACACACCTCCACCACCAAGAGAATTGCATAGACTAGACCTGGCCCTAGGCTAGGCTAGACCCTAGGGCCTAGTTCAATTTTTATGCAAATAGAATTGTGTTGATTAAAATAAAATAACAATAATATAAGACAAAGATTTTTTATTCAAAACAACTCTGTGACAAAACATAACACGCAATGACAGTATCCTAATGAAACAAAACCTCCAACGTTTGGAATGGTCTGTTGACATACACCTAGTTCGTCACCTCGCCACACGGACGCAGAGCACGGAGTAGAAAAATGATGCTAGCAATTTTATTTTCCTGTGTTGGTTATGCCGATTTAAACAAATGCAACTTTGAAGGTCGTTCAATCTAGGCTGAATCTCACTCTAGGTTAGATACGCAGTCTCCAATACCTCCGCACAGGCGCGAGCGTGGCAAATTGAAGACTCAATCTGCCATAAACAAAATGGCGATTTGGCGTATTAATTTATGCTTTTTTAATGCATCTAAGTATTTTACTGGATTGTTTGATATGGTTTTAGCTTGTGCAGCAAGAGAATGAACAAACAGAAACAATAAGAAGGTAAGGCATAAGGGAATTTAGTATCATTAGGTGTTAAATCTAGTGTGCTTACCTGTCAACCTGGCGGCAATCTTGAGAACTATTTGGGCAACAAATCGCTCCACTTTGATTAACATGCAAACTTCCATATTCAAGATGGCTTCAAATTGTCACGGAAGTGGACCAATGACTGCTGATCTAGCCAATTATAGTTCAATATCTATGTGGAAAATAACATTTGTTGTGTTTGTTGTTGCATGGGAAAATTGGATGTGAGTTGCCTAGACTTAACCAGTCCTTATACCGTCGTTATACCATGGTTATACCACCTTTACCAGGATAAAATGCACATGAATACGGGCCTAGATATTTTACATCCTATTGTTATTGCTAATACCATAGAAATTAAATCAACTTTGATAAAATCATTATATTTTAGCAAATAATTTTGCAATGGAACTTGAAAAAGTAATGAGATCACACATATAACAAAAACATGTAGAAATACAGCCAAACCTTACACACTCAAAAGAAATGAATCTAAAAAAGGGCCAAGCTCAATCTACCCTTCCACATTCACAGCAAAACAACCTTCTTAATTCATAAACGTACAGTTTCCCGTAACAGCATCCTTGAAAAGCTTGGCAAAAGAGAATTTGCATGATATAACGTTTAAATTAATTAGAAAAAACGAACTTTTATGCACTATAACGTTTAAATTAATAATTATTGCAAATTCTATTTTGCCAAGCAAGCATTTCAAGGATGCTGTTACGGGACACTGTACGTTTATGAATTAAGAATGCGCAAATGTGGAAGGGTAGATGAGCTTGGACCATTTTTTGGATCTCATTTCTTTGGAGTGTGTAAGGTTTGGCTGTATTTCTACAAGTTTTTGTTTTGTTTGTGATCATGTATGCCGATGACTTACAACTGTACACACACTTCCTATCTAAGGACGCCCAACATGCCAGCGACTGCACAAACAGTGACATATCTAACTAAGCAAAACTAAGCAAAATAGACAAGACATTGCTCCCTCCAATCACAATGATTAATACTGTCATACCGTATCAGCAAACAGTAAATAATTTGGGTCTCTTAGTGGATGAAATACCATGGACGCCTCACGTAAATACATTAACAAAGAAAGTAGTCTCAAGTATGCACCAACTCAAGCAAAATTGTCCGTTTCTGCCTGTTTCAGTACGCAAAGTTATGATCCAGGCGCTTATATTCCCCATTATAGACTACGCATCCGTAGTCTACAATGATTTGACAGAAACACTCAACATTAAATTACAGAGAGTACAGAACGCATGCGTTAGGTTTATTGCTGATGTGAGACGTCACGAGCATATAACACCTCATTATATTGAGCTTAAATGGCTTAAGCTCGCTGACAGACGTACTCTAGCGATTCTAGTGCTTATATTTTCAAAAATGAAGTCTCAATGCCCACCTTATCTATTTAAATCTTTCAACGCCGCACGCGTATGGGAAGCATTCAGACACACAGCTAACACACTTCAAATACCAAAACATCGCTCGGTGAAATTCAACAAATCATTTATCATAACAGCAAGCCGCCTCTGGAACAAATATCTACTTCAAACCTATTCCAAAAACTCACCCGCCATGTTCAGGAGTAATCCACCAAACTCTACTTTCTACATACCAATAACAAAACAAAAAGGGTACCTTTCAAACATATTATTATCAGGATCAAGTATTATTAGCATGAAGTTAATATTTGTTTGTTTTATTATTATTATTATTATTATTATTATTATTATTATTATTATTATTATTATTATTATTATTATTATTATTATTATTAATTAACACAATTTATTGGTCGGGACATTTCGCCGCGTCGAATCTGCTTTAATTGCTTTTGACGTTTCAGCCCAACTGTGTGGGCTATCCTCAGAAAAACAAGATATTAATTCTAAAAACTTACAAAAATAAAAGCCCAGACAAGGCGTTACATAGAAAAACAAAATCACAAAACAAACAGTTACCATGACCAGGCCATAAACATGCGTTACATTCTTATGAAGACCAAAATATCACATTTGAGAGTTTCTGGTACGTATACGATCACTTCGTCGGACTCCACTTTCTTGGGGCTGATCCAGTTCTGGGACAGGGAGGACGAGAAGGTCTGTATTCGAAACCGGAAGTAAATGTCGGGGATAATAAACTTTTTTTGTAGGGCCCCCAGCGTTGGATTTGCCCGGGAAATCCTTTTAAATAAGGCGCCCACGACCCGCTCAGCTTAACCCAACATCCCTTTAAAAAATTGTTTGGTTTTTAGCAATTCAGGGGGCCCTCTCTCCCCAAATCTTGGAAGAAAAACGAGGTCTTTGCAAACATTGGGGCCTCTAAACCCAAGAATTTCATGTTTGGGATTTTTAAAACTTTTTCCAAAAGCATGTTTAGCCACCGCTGACTGTTCTTTCGGGCAGCCAAACAATGGGTTTTTATGTTCTTTGGGTTTTGGGTTCCCTTCCTGCATGTTTGGCCTATATAAAAAAAACCCACATTTGAAAGGGAAAATTTGGGAAAACCCACCCCTTTCAGGGGAAAATGATATCTTTGACGGCTTCTCAAATTGGCAAATTTTTTCCCCAGGGGAAGTATAAATATTTTTGATCCCCTTTTTTAAGCAAAAATGCGCCCCGTTCTGTCCGTCGTTTTTTCCCCTTTTCCCCCCCTTTAAGGCGGGAAAGGCTCTCGTGATGTTACCAGTACCTCACTTAACTATCGCTCTTTTATTTTGGGTCTCTGTGGCCTGTACAAAGCCCTTTTTGAGGGGTTGCATTACTGTAGCCATTGTTTAAATGCTTCTTGAGTACCCCCCTTTTTTTTTTCCCCAAACTTGCTTGTCTGACAGTCTTTTAAACTGGGTTACCAGCGTTTTAAATTAAAGCTGTTTCGGGGGGGGGGGTGGGGGGATGGGATGCCCTTCTGCGGGTTAAAATTTGGGTAGTTTGGGGCTTGCGATAAACGGCGTGGCCGGGTTTTATGGTTTGTTTCTCTGACTAGAATATCCAGAAAAGTAGTTGGCCTTTTCGTCTCAAATTTCCATATAAAACGGGAATGCTTGGATGGTGCTATTCAAAAAAGACCAAAATGCTTTTAGTGTTTCCCTCCCCATGGGCCAAACTGAAAAAGATTTCCCCCAATATCCCCAACCCAAAAATTTTTGGGTTCAGTGGGGCCGGGGCCAGGGGGGTTTTGGATTTTGGGGAAATCTTTCCCAAAAAAAGGGAAAAAAAAAAAAAAAAAAAAAAACTCGGTTCATTTTATTAAATGTTTTTAAAAGACCTAACTTTAATCCCCAAGACTGATGGAAATTTTTGACTTGGGTCTTTGTTTCTAATTTTCCATTTGCCAAACCCAAATGAAGGTGGTAGGGGAAAAAATTCCGGGGGCAAAACACATCCCCGGCCTTAATTCAACATTGTCTGGAATCCACTTTCCCTTTTTTTTTTGAGGGAAAAAGTGTATCAACAAACTAAAAGGCACCCAATGGGGCGGGCCCTTTTCTCCAGTATAGCCAATCTTTTTTTGGATGATTTCGAGCCCAAAAACCCCTGGCCCCGGCCACACTGAACCCAAAGATTTGGTTGCGATATGTGGATGACATCTTTGCATTTTGGCCACATGGTAGGGAAAAACCATTTACATGCTTTTTTTGGTCTTTTTAAATACATCCACCCAAAGCATTCATTTAAATATGGAATTAGAGACAAGGGGCCAACTAGCTTTTCGGATATTCTAGTCACGAGGGGAAAACCAACCGGCCACGCCGTTTATCGCAACCCCACCCCATCCCAATTTGTACCGGGCATGAGAATCCATCACCACCCCCAAGAAGCAGTCTGTTATTAACACGCGGGTAACCCAGAGCTTTTATAGTGTCAGACAAAAGAAATTTGGGAAAGGAAAAGGGTGTACTCAAGAAGCATTTTTAAAAAAATGGCTACAGAAAATGAAAACCATCAACGGGGTTTTTGGGTACGGGGCCCCCCAAAAGACAAGATAACAGAGGGATGGGTTGAAATGGGCTCCCGGGAAAACATCACGAGAGCCTTCCTGCCTTACGTGAAGAAACCCGACGGACAAATCGTGAATTTAGTTTAAAAAAGGAAAAACCCAAAAAAATTTTTTTAACTCCCAGGAAAAAAGGGTTTACCCAAATTTTGATAAAGCCCTCAAGATATCATTCCACTGGGGGGAAAGAGTGGTGTTTCCCCAAAAAATTTCCCTTGAAGTGTGGGGGTTTGGGTTTATATAGGCCAAACATGCAGGACATTGGGAAAAAAGATTTAAAAGAACAAAAAGCTCTTTGTAGGCTGCTCAGAAGAACAGTCAGCGGTGGCTAAACATGCTTGTAAAAATGTTAAAAAACCCAAGACATGAAATTCTTTTTGGGGAGTCCCCCAAAATAGTTTGCAAAGACCCTGGTTTATTTCCCAAGTTTGGTTAGGAGCCCATTGAAATTGCAAAAACACCAAAAAAAATTTTTAAGGTGATTTTGAATTTAAGCTGAGGGGGTCTGGGCGCCTATTTTTTAAAGGTTAAAGACAATTTCCAACGCTGGCCGTATCAAAAATATTTTTGCATTACCCCCCCCCATTTTACTTTGGGTTTTCGAATCCCCGCCCTTTCTGTCCCCCCTGCCCCAAAAACGGGACCCACCCCCAAAGAAAGTGGGCCCGACAAAGGGATGTATCCCCGTACCGGGAAACTCTAAAATGGGTTTTTGGTTTTCTAAGAATGTAACGCATGTTTATAGAAGGGGGGGCCCTGGTCATGGAAAACTTTTTGTTTTGTGATTTTGTTTTTCTATGAAAACCCCTTGTCGGGGCTTTTTTTTTTGAAAGTTTTTAGTTTTTAATTATTTTTGGGTTTTTCTGAGGATGCCCACACAGTTGGGTGAAACCCTCCCAAAAACAATTAAAGCAGACGGGCGCGCGAAAAAAGTCCCGACCAATTTAAAATTTTGTTAATTATTTTTCCCCGGGCCCCGGAAAAAAACCTTTAAAATTTTAAATTAAATTATTTTTATTTTATTTTTATTTTATTATTATTTTTTATTATTATTTTTTATTTTTATTTTTATTATTTTATTATTATTTTTAATTTTTAATATTATTTTTATTATTTTTTATTATTATTATTTTTATTATATTATTATTATTATTTTATTTTAGTGGTTCTTTATTTTTCAAAAAATCTCAGGGACATTTGCGTCCTGGTAAAACACAAAGGCCCGGGGTAAGGCCAAGCCCAACAAAAATTTACATTATAACAGCGTGAAAACATAAGTTAGTAAAACATATTTTTGTAGACAAATTTAACAAATTAAAAAAATAAAAATAAAAATGAGTGTGATAACAAAACAATAAAATTTCTATCCCTTTAAAAAAAGCAATTTTATGGGAAAATCTTTTAAAGGAGAGAGAGAAGATAGATAATAAAATAGATAAGGGTCTTTTTTTTAAGGCGGGATTAAAAGGCTATTTAAAACCTTATTTCCACCAACCTTATTTCTACTAATAAAATTAAAACTTTTTTAATTAAGAGAACCTTACATGATTATATAAAAAATTGAAATAATTTCATTAAAAAACATTATGGTAATTTTTGCAAAATTAAAAATTTTTTTTGGGGTAATAGTAATGGTTTTCAAATTAAAGAATTTTTGAATCGATTTATGCAAATCTTCAATGTTTAAGAAACTTCATTTATCCCTTCCACAAAAAAACAAAATTAATATACTTTAGACATTGTGGGGCAGAAAAACCGGGTGACAGGAGGGGGTTGTGGTATGCCCTTACTTTAAACATTAATCTAAAAAAAGGGGTTTTAGCGGCCCATGTTTTTAGCTATAAATTTAAATTTTAATTTCTCCCGTAATGTTTGATGTACTTTAGCTTTAAAATGTCGTAACTAATCCCGGGAAACAAACCCTGATGCTCGGGGGGAAGTATTCCAACTCGAAAAAGCGTTTATTTTTAAAAGAGTCGTCCCAAAAAGATTGGTTCTATGGGTTGGGGAAAAGGTTTAAATGAAATACCTGATCTAGATTTAGTGTTGAAGGGATGGTTTTAGGGAAAAGGTATTTAAATTAAAAGCTGGGACGAAGGTGTTGAGTTTAGAGCAGACGATGAACAAGGGGAAAACGAGTGTAGATTTTTTTACGGGCATTTTTGACAATCCACCCCAAAAATTTTTTAAAACCCGGGGGAAAATGATCATTTTTTTTTTTATACCAAAAAATGAAACGAAAAACAGGCATTTTGACCCTCTGAAGACGAATAGAGAGGTCCCCCCCTTCCAAATAAGGGCATTTTTTGGGGGACCCAACGTCGCCCAAAAATCAAAAATGAGGCATGACGAGGGTTTTAAAGAGCATTGTTTTTAATTTTGTGGGAGGAAGTTTTTTTTAAAAGGTTTTTAAAAAGGGTAAAAATTTCGTAGGTTTTTTTGACACACGTGTTTTATATGTTTTGGTCCCGGTTTTTTAAATTGTCCTCGGGCATAAAAAGTCCCCAAATTTTTTAAAATGACGTGAAAAGGTTTTAAGGGCGTGCCGGTTTTTAAAGGGAACCCGGGGTTTATTTTTTTTGCGGTCCCCATTTTTTCTAGCCCTTTTGTTTATAAAACCCAGAATCATAGATTGAGTTTTTATGGGATTTATAAATCAAAAAAATTTTTTTGGGCGCCCAAAACATTTAAAAATTGCAAATCCTCGTTCTCTTTTTAAATTTCTTGGTTAATTGCGAGAGGGGGGGGATGAAGATAAATTTGAAAGGGCGCGGCATAAAGATGGTTTTAACAATATTTTTAGCGATTTCGATATGTCATTAATAAAGAGTGAGAATAAAAAATGGCCCTAGTACACTGCCCCCGGGGGCACCCATTCCTTTAATGGCATCCATTCAATTTTTATTTCCCGATACTTTTACATTTCTGTCTTCCACGAGGGAAAAATGCTCCACTGAAGGGTTGGGGGGGAAAAGTTTTAGATTCAAGTTTTTGTCAAATTTGGATATCAAAGTCAAAATGAGTCAAATGCTTTGCTAAAAGGGCAAGTAAAATCAAAGTGAAAATTGCGACGTCCATTTTTTTCGTATATGTCCCGTTACTTTGATAAGCGCTGTGCACGTAATATGATTTGGGGCGGAAAACCTGATTGGTAAAGGGCTAGGATATTTTTCTTGTTAGAAAAACAGTTTTTTGAGTGTGAACAATATACTCGAGCGCCTTTGAGAGAGATGGTAGATACTGATTGGACGGTAGTCACGAACAGTGCTGGGATTTGGTTTCTTTGGTAGAGGACGAACAAGTGCCTGTTTCCAGATGTCAGGGTAAGAGTGATGTGTTAGTGAGAAGTTAAAGAGGTAAGTAATAGGTTCGATTAAAATTGGAGACAGATTGATCATGTTTTGAATCAGTTTTATGGGGATTAGATCTACGCCTTCAGCATTCGATTTATCGTTTAATTGCGTTAATTGCCATTTTTGGTGTCACGTGTTTGAAATTAAATTGATCATACGTTGGTTGTTAGTAGATTGTTCTTTTATGCTCTTAACATGCTTATCTTTTAGAACGGGGTTAATGTTTGTGGGCGGAGTAGTAAAATAATTGTTAAGGTTGTCGAGGGGAATTTCGATAAGAGCCTCGTCCTCCTTTTGTTTGCCTATGCCCATATGGGACAGGTGTTGCCAGTTTTTTTCATAGGCATATTTGGGTCCAGTAAGTATAGGTGTGACGCCGTTTTGCTGTCCTTATCATTTGATTAGTTAGATTAAAATTAGTTAGAAGTTAGATTAGTTAGAGAGAGAGAGAGAGAGAGAGAGAGAGAGAGAGAGAGAGAAAGAGAGTGATTACTGCAAAAATCTTCTGACTATGTGGCACGTTTGAAGGATGACTGCTTTCTGCATGCTGATGTAGAGATTTGGAGAAAGACCCAGGCATTGTAGGCTGGCAGAGAGGGAAGATGGTATGACTCCAGTGGCTGAGATCACGATAGGCACGACAGTAACAGTTTTCATTTTCCAAATTCTTGTTATTTCTTGGCTTAAATTTTGATATTTTTCCACCTTAGTGTTTACTCATGGGGATCGCAATGTCAATTAGATATGTAATTCTGTTAGATTTATCGCATAAAATGATGTCCGGTTTGTTGTGGTCTATGGTTTTATTATTATTATTATTATTATCATTATTATTATTATTATTATTATTATTATTTTATTATTATAATTATTATTTACATGTTTCCACCAGTACAAACCGGTACAAGTAAATGCAATGTATTGCGGACTATGTCAAGCAATACATGTGCCAATAATAAAAACAAAACATTAAAATTCAAAACTTATCTAAACTCTATCTAGGTGCCTGTTAGGGCACCGCAGCCAAGCCGCGGTGCACTACACACTCTGACACCCTTTACTGC
Source organism: Sweltsa coloradensis (assembly GCA_024449915.1). NCBI lineage: Eukaryota > Metazoa > Arthropoda > Insecta > Plecoptera > Chloroperlidae > Sweltsa > Sweltsa coloradensis. The sequence continues at coordinate 59,483 of JAMZAV010005728.1, forward strand.
AAGCAAAGTTGGGGTGATTTCGAGGTGTAACCCAGCTGTCATGAAACATGATGTGAACTTGAAAACTATCAAAATCTAGGTGATTTAGGTACCCGACAACACATACCAAATTTGTTTGGGGTACGAGCATTCCTTCTTGGTGAAAAAGTGACTTGAAGCATGCTCAAAATCACTTTCAGGATGTTAGTTACAACTACTATCTAATTCCTCAGTTTCAATAATTGCCCAGCGATTCTGACCAAACGGGTGGGGCTACAACGTTCATATTTTACATGGACATTAAGGTAATAGTGATGTAGTTCCTTTTGAAAGAAAAAGCTGAAAAAGTTTCCTGAAAGGCTTCCAAATAAAGGTTTTAATATAAGCTTTATACAGGCATACAATCAACAAGTAACCCCAAACCGGCGTCGGTGGTATCAGCGCTCGACTCGACACCCTCGCAGGGACTAACGTGCAACGTCTTCACGCAGGCGGCAGGAATGAGCTTCACGACCTCGTTTCGCGTCCTCGAGTCTTCAGACCGCTACCCCGCTTCAAGTACCCTTATCCGCCTTTTGCCTTTCAATTTGTCTAACTTTATAAATGTCATGTTCTCTTGTCGTCTTTCATGTACTGTTCATCTTGTAATATATTGAAAAAAAAAATGAAAAAAAATGAAGTCTCAATGCCCACCTTATCTATTTAAATCTTTCACGCCGTACGCGTATGGGAAGCATTCATAATCGCACCAATAGACAGACACACAGCTAACACACTTCAAATACCAAAACATCGCTCGGTGAAATTCAACAAATCATTTATCATAACAGCAAGCCGCCTCTGGAACAAATATCTACTTCAAACCTATTCCAAAAACTCACCCGCCATGTTCAGGAGTAAAATCCACCAAACTCTACTTTCTACATACCAATAACAAAACAAAAAGGGTACCTTTCAAACATATTATTATCAGGATCAAGTATTATTAGCATGAAGTTAATATTTGTTTTAGATTTAGTAAATTCTTATTCATAACTCAAATTGTCATACTGTGTACCAATACATGTTAACTATAGAGGTTGGCTACACTTAAAGAGGCTTCATAGCCCTATGTAGCACGCCTAGACAATAAATATAAAATATCAAATCTCTCTCTCTCTCTCTCTCTCCTCTCTCTCTGTCTCGCTGCTTTGATGTATACCGACACGAAGTGTATTCAACGTTTGAAACTTCTCAGTGTAGTGTTTTCTTTGAATTGTTATTTTTTTGGTTCGGAGTTGTTTTTTGACATTTTTGGCCCACGGTCCCCCCAAATTTAGCCCATTTTGCTTTGGACGCTAGATATTAAAAATGGTTAAGAGAATGTTTAATATCAAGTTATACAGATTGCCACGCCTTAGTAATTACGTGTTTTAGTTATTATCCAAAATTTTGATTTTCTCCAATCTCTGTCACCCGATTTTGGTTTTAAAATCAAAGGGCACTGCGTCTGAGGTACATCTAAGTGTGGTCCAAGTTTCATATTTCTAAGATGTTCTGTTTTCTCTGTGGGCTCTTATAACCTTCCGCCAGAATTAACCCCCCACCCACCCACCAGCCAGCCAGCCTGAAGGATTTCAACTATGTTGAGGTACTTTTTAACACAGAACGGGTTATCGGATCGGGCTGATTTTTTTTGTCGTTCATGGACCACATATCAGATCATATACCGAGTTTCAAGATTGTAAATCTTTCGGGGCGGCGTGTGCAGATAGCTGAAAACCCCCCAACTCGAGTAGGTGTATACAGGGCCGCGAGTTCGTCGTCGCCTAAACAGTCGCGTGCGCTTAGCTGCGGGCGAACAAACGTCGCCCTAGATGCCATTGAATTCATGTTTTTAATAAAGCCGATCCCCAAAACTTACGAATTTGACTCATAAAATACGCGGACGATGAAATATAATCATCAATGTTTTCGAAAATGATAAAAAATATTACAAAAACCAAGTTGAACCCAACTGAATATACAGCGCCCGTCGTAAGCAGCACGCCTCTATCACCGATCTGGGTGACATGTTGCATTTTAGTGCTGCCATCTATCTTTGCTTGGAAACGCGTATAGCATCTTTACAAGTTCTGCATGAACTTGCCGTGCTATGGTTGTTGAACCTAAGCAGATCATGGTTATCTAACACACAATGTGGACATGTTTGGCATGCCAATAACAGATAAGGCAGATTCAAAGGTCAGTGACGAAATTGTTATCAAATGAAAAAATGTTGAAACTTGACGCTGATGAAAACTATGTAGGGAATATAACATAACGTGTCATAAAAAGTGTATAGCCCGTTCCGTTAAATGTCATCTAAAATGAACTTTTTTTAAACTATTGAACATTTAACTTTAAAACAATAGTATAATAGCAAGTACAATTGTGACAGGATTTGAAAGGATGGTGTTGCAAATTTATGTACTAAGAGTGTGAAAATGAAGGAGGGTACATAAGCTTAGCCCTTATAGGTATCAATGCTTTTGATTGTGCAAGGTTTGGCTGTATTTTTATAAGTTTTTTGTAACAACAACAACAACAATGAAACATGTAAGTGTATTTTTTAATAATATAAATCTATAATAATAAAATATATATTATGCCTAGGCTATCATTTCAAGTGGTTTTTCGTTGTTTAAAATGGAGAAAAAATGAGCTGAAAAGTTGGCCCTCCTAGCCGAAGAAGTACCTGAATAATTAACGAGTTATAAAATAACTATAATATACTAACAATATATAACAACAATATTATAATAAAAAAAAAAATTTGAACAAATAAACTAAATTGTATCATCGCTTCGTTGTTACGTTCCAAATAGCCTTCTTTAATCAATGGTTCCAATGACAGCACACACTGCCAGCTGCATCCACAGGTCGAGGTGGACCTTTCAGGACCGACAGCGCTCCAAGCGACTACAAGTGGCGCCTGAGACGCCCATTGGCGCCCATCGTGCAAACCATATAATGTGAAGTGGACATTCGTGTGCCACGATTTGAACAGAACATTCTTCTTTGGAAATCAGTAGTACGTAAGTACATGGCATTCGTTGTGAAGCGACCATTCGTGTGTCGAGATTGAAACAATAAACCTTTATTATTATTTGTGTATATTTGTATGGTATATTATTTGTCAGTATGCCGAAAGCACGACCATCACCAGCGCACCACCAGAGTTCTGTAGGTCAGTCTCAAGAAATGGCTATCTTTGACCGATTGGAGACAGCGCTAGCAGGTTTCGGTGTTTTACTTGCTACACTAACAGAAAGTGTCACCATCTCGAGCAACGTGCAGGTTTTTCGCGAGCTGCGACGCCGCCGATGCATGGACGTAGCTTCCTTGGTGTGGTGGAGATGTGTCCGATTGGGGACGTTACATGACGACACTTGTCAGGGTCAATTTGCCAACGACGAGCGGTTGGTCGGTGTGGAGGACGCCAGTAAGGGGTGGATGACCCTGTCTAGGGTGGGAGGCCGTGGATTCGGCTACAACGATGAGAACCGGGAGAGGACGGCACGAGGAATGGTGGACCTTGCCAAGGAGGACACCATAGGCCTAGAGAGGTATGACGACGTTAGTCATGGAGAGATTGTGGACCCTGAGGAAAATTATCGGATTCAAGTCTCACCTGATTTAGTTTCTCTAACTGAAGCCAGGGAGAGTGATGTGCAGGTGGATGGAAGCAGGGATGATGTTGGCGTGCCGAGAGTGTTCTATGAAGATCTTATCGATGGATATGACCGTCTGGATCTGGTGGGCGAGCTCGATGAGGTCTTGGAGGGGATGGTTAGTGCGACCCCAAGGAACACCAATGAAAGAGGGGACGCCTATAACACGGTTGAAAAGTGCGAGGACGTTGCCCGTGCAGGGAGTGTGGACTCGGAGGGCTCTCATCGGAGGCATGAGCCGGCTGAAGTGAACAGAGAGGACAGTGATGAGAGCGTGGGTGACGGGTTTGATTGAGCAAGTGCGGGTTGTGTGGGTAACAGCTGCGTGTTGTCGTGTCGCCAAGTGCAACTTGCACACAATTACGAGTCATACCTTGATACGCGTGTCGCAGAGAAAGTAGGCGACATCGAGATTTCTGCAATTGGTAAACGGGTGCTTGCCGAGACTTTGTTGAGGGACAGGGCAAATTGTTTAGACATGCCTGGAAGTGCACATGACTGTGTTCATGAGACCCACATGAGTGGCCAGCAACCATTTGTATACAACGATCCTACCACTTTCCAAACGAGCGGCGTCGACAAACAGATCGAGAGTATGGGTGTTATCTAACAACAACTTTCTGCTTACTCCAATCCGCCAGTAACAGTCATTATGAAGGATATATATATATATGACATAATGAAATTCTTTCGAGTTTCCGAGTTAAATAAGTTTTAATACCAACGTTTCGAACAGTTCTCCCTGCTCATTCTCAAGGTAACGACATACAAATTAAAAAACATTGAGTAAACAAACAAGACAATAACAAATAATATAAAAGACAAAACAAGTCACTGCAACTGCTCAGCATTACATTTAAGATCTTTGCGATGACCTTAACAGGCGTTTGGTAGGTGGAGCTTCAGGTGGTTTCTTTCTTCTCCTATCCACTCTAGCTGGAGGAACTACATTTTCCATGGCAACTGGGGGTACTATCGGCACCACATGGCTATCACGTAGCGCCAGTTTCCAGGTGGGTGCTAGTCTTTTCGCATCATCTCGTATGTTTAAGTTATGCGGTCGTTTCTCCATTTCGACGGCTTCTCTAACAATACGAGATACTTCATGGTCCACTCTGGCAACAGTCTTTGCGTTCGCGAAATCTATCCAGTGCTCCTTCTCAAAATAGTGCTGGAAAAGAGCAGATGTAGTTTGCCTGTTTTTTATTGCCGTTCTATGCTCGTCCAGACGTGCTGAGATTTTACGGTTCGTCCTTCCGATATATGTTTTCTCACAACACCCGCAAGGAATTTCGTATATTCCATGAGCTTCATGAGGAATCACATCTTTCACATTTCTAAGCATTGATGAGATCTTAAGTTCAGCTTTAAAGATGGTTCCAATGTTGTTTTTCTTTAAGAGTCTGCTTATTTTATCTGTGGTGCCTTGTACATACGGTAAATATGCCATGCTTCGGTATTTCTCTACTTCTGGAGGATTTAAGTCCTTCTTCTTAGGAATTCTGTTAAACGCTTTGGAAATAGATTTGTCGGAATAACCATTCGAAAGAAGAGCTTCCCCGAAGTCCTTCATTTTTCTGTTATATAAATATTATTTTTATAATATATATATATATTAAATATATATAAAAATTTTTAAAATTTATATTATATATATTTTGGGATTCTTAGGTTTTCAGGGCCGCTGGTAATGTAAGTGGATTCTGCGGTGTTTTCCCCTGTGTTTTGAGTTGATGGTCTAAAAAGAACCGTCTTTCGACTTTTCAAAAAGCTTGGCTTTCCATCTTCAGGATCGATGCGACTGTGAGGCGGCAGTCGAATGGCATAGTACTTCGTGCCTCCTTATTACCCGGGCCTGGTAACCAATCAGGGCTCAGACCGACCTGATTGGTGCGGGCGTTGTACCCCTGCGCCCGATTCGTGCGCGCTTTGTACTCCTGTGTCCCCCCTACTCCGGGTATTCAAGCGGGCGGTCAAGATGATGGCTGTACCGTGGAGTCATGAGGTCTGAAAATTTTATTTTTTCCTCTGCCCAAAACTTCTTAGGGGGGGCGAGATCTGTGGCGGCCTGTCGTGGGTTTTCCAGGGTTAAACCCGTGATGGAAGGGGAGATTGTTTCCAAAAGCACTGGGGAGGCAACCCCCCCATCGCCCGTTTGTTGAGGTATGAGGCCGCTTTTCAACTCCACCCTTTCCGGACTTCCGGGGGAGGATTTATCAAGGGGGCAAGCAATGGGATCAGGAATTAATCGCGCCCAGTTTTTTCCACATGTTGGGCAAGAGCAGAGGGGGTGATTTTAGGGTCACATTTCTAGAATGCTCCTGGACCGGCAGAGATCTTCCTGCCCATTTTGGGCCGATGATATTGGTTCACTCCCCGCAGGGGACCTCATACACCCCCTTACCCCCCAAAGGGGAAATACGTCCTTAGCAGTTTCGGGAGATACCTTTTTGTCTTCATTTTGAAGATGGTCTTGTTTTTGGCCCCGTAGTAATTTTTTGATGCTCTAAAGAGCCTCACATAAGGCAGAAAGGCATAGGATCAGGGTCAATCCCCTCCTTAGTTCATTACTGGGGTTTTAGGCTCCCTTTTCCAACTTGTTGAAAGTCGGTTGGGAAAAGCCATTCTTCAGCGGCTTCACGAAAAGCTTGGCTTCACCTTGATGGGTTTCCCAGAGATGCGTTTTCCCAGTAGCAAGGGTGGGCAACGGATTGATCGGGCGGGGGCAGGGTGAAAGGGGCGTGGGGAGGGTTTAGTGTGCGTCGGTTTCCGAAGAGTATGGCAAGGCGCCATCGGTCTTTCTTTACGGGAGCCCAAAAAAGGAAATTTTACCTTCGACTTCAACTCATGGTGAACTTAATTTTGGGGGTGGCCCGAGTTGAATGGTCATGGAATGGGCTAGTTTCCCTTTTGCCGTGTTGCGATGAAAAGCAATCATCGAGTACTCGCCAGCAGGGGGTTTTAAAGAGGAGCTGAATCCAGAGCTTTTGGTTCAAAATCCCCCATGAACAATTTGGCAACCCCCGGGAGAGTGTGACCCCATCGGGGCCCCTTCCATTTGCTTTAAAAAACCCCCACGTGATGAAGTAGTGGTGACAGCAATGTCTATTTAAAGTTCGCAAGGGGTTTTGGGTAGGTGCAGTTTGTCAGGATGATGTCCAAAGTTCATCAACGGACTTTGTGAAGGTGATACACGTCAAAAAACTGATAACTATCTCGGGGTTCTAACTCTATATCTCGTATGATATCCGTGAAATGCGTCGGTTTTGACGAACGAATCAGCGTCCTGGGCCCCCAAAGGGCGGGGTAAAAACTTGGCCAGTGGGGCCCGGGGCCAAAAGCTTGTGTTGGAGAACCCCTGCACTAAAAAAGGGGCGAAGAGGTAAAAATCAGTTTTGTGTATTTTGGGGGAACCATACAGCTTGGGAATCCGATTTGAATTAGCCCTGTGGAATGAGCTGCTTTTGTAGTACTGGCACCCCGGGGGTTTTTTTCACTAGAGGGTACGAGTTTTCTCTCTAGGTAATGTTGGGTCCCTTTGAATAGGCCAAAGTAGGTTTGGGGGTAATCTAAATCTTAAGATCTTCTTTTGGTTTAGTCTTTCCAGTTTGCAAGGCCCACAGTGGCGTTTTTCCCCTTTGTCGCTGGAAGTATGAGATTTTTCAGGGTTCTCCCGGATTTTCTTGGTGCTCTAACTCTTCTGTTGGGTGATTTGTTTTTCGTTCGGAAAGGGGGGCCTTGGTGAGAATAGAAGCAGTATCTTTGGGGCGGTTTTGCTCTGCAATTTTCTTTCAGCGGCCGCAGGGGGCATTCCGGGGGGTCCACGATGACTTTTCAATAGGCGCTTCTTTGGGGAGAAACCCCAGCAAAAAATTTGAACCCTTAGGCCCGGGCCTCCATACACCCACGGGGTCAGTTGTGTTTTGAGGATTTATTAAAATACGACCCGTAAGGTCGATTTTGGGCCGATGCACGGATGCCCGATTTGTTGTGGACATGTAAGCTTTATCAAACTTTTTTTTTTTCTTGGTGTTTTTTGGGGGATAGTTTGTCGAGGTCAGGGTGTTCTTGACAAACCCCGAAGGTTTTTTTTTTTTTTTCGTATATCATTTTTTTTTTTTTTTTTTTTTTTTTTTTTTTTGTTTTTTTTTTTTTTTTTTTTTTTTTTTTCTTTTTTTTGGGGTTTTTCCCCCTTTTTTTTTTTTTTTTTTTTCAGGGGGTAATTAATTATTTGGTATTTCCCTTTTTTTATGCTCTAAAAAGAACCGTTCTTCTAGTTTCGAAACTTGGCTTTTATCTTCAGGGTTTCTTCGACATCATGGATGACTCATTTCTGCTCTTTGTCTGGTACCAATGGCTCAGAGCGCCTGTGTGGGCTGTTTTCCCCTCGTGTTGTGCGGCGTTTCCTTTGTACGCCCTATCTTTTCTGATTGCAAGCTGCGTTCCAATTCTTCCGGGGTTTAAATGGTGAGAAGTTATTTTCTTTTGTCCTTCTTGCTGCAGATTTTGTCGGTCTTTCCTTCCCGTTAGTTTAACGATGATTTTTTTCAAGCTGGGAGGAATCCATCTCCTTCAACATTATTCTAATGCTAAGATTTCTGTTTCAGAGCTTTTGAATGTGCCGTAAGGAATTCTGTTTTCCACTTGAAAATCTCATAATTCTATACCCTTATGATTGTATTCCTGGAAGTCCGGTTTTGGATTAAATTTTTAACCAAAAAATATTTATTTAAATATTTATAGGTTACTGGCCGGAGAGTGGATCTGCCCCGTAGGTTTAAAGAGGAAAATAATTCCGCCTTCACTGTCCCCTCCCCTCCTGAGCGTTGCTAAAAGGGTCGTCAGGTACACGCGCGAAGAATCAGGGCATAAACCCCGCAACAATCAGTCGTCTGACCTGATTGGTTCGGCGTTTAAAGGGCCGAGTGCTCTGCCTTTCGTCCCTCTCCGTATTCAGCTCGTCCTGGATGGAAACCAGTTTTAAAGTCTAAGAAGTTTCTTTTTCCTCACTCAAACGGCAACCCGAGATCCCTCTCCTTCCCGGTGAACTAGAATCAATTTTCCTCTGGGGAGATCACCCTGATTGGTTTCTAACCCAAATCTCTGCGATAGTTTCTGGGAATGCAGGATAGAATAATCCACCTTTGTTCCACACATGGATACCCAGCGACGGACTACGGTCCAGCACCAGATTGATTAGAGTGAATATCCCACTACCTCCCAAACGGTATTGGACATGGTGTCTCAACACTCTGCATCTACACTGAAGCTCAGCGCCATACTGCCAACTGAAAATTTACCAAGTTGATATCGCCACCAAACCCTTTTCGTTGTCAGAACAATGACCTCGACAACTATCAAAACAAGAAAAAGTTGATAAGCCTACGATTTTCCACAACAAACTCCCCAATCCGAATGCTTTCGGCTAAAATCGACCTTGCACGGTCGTACTCAATAAATCCTCAACACAACTGACAGTGCTGCTAGGAGGCCTGGCTAAGGGTCACTTGTTTTTGCTCCAAGAAGCAGCCTTTTGGGAAAGATCATCTGTGGAGTCGAGAATGCCATTGCGGCTCTGCTGACAAGTTGCAGAGCAAATCCGCCAAATTTTTATACGCTGCATTCTCACAAGGCACCTTTACCCGAACGAAACATCACCACAAAAGTTAGAGCACTCAAAAAATCGGGAGAACCCGACATCATCTTTACTTCCAGCAGACAAGGGAACGCCATGTGGTCCTTGCACTGCAGCTTACAAACGAAGAGCTTAAGATTTTAGATGACACAGCCTACTTGCCTCCCCTCAAGGGGACCCAACCACTTACCTAGAGAAAAAAAACTGTACCCTCATAGTAAAACTCTCCGCGGACCCAGTACTACAAAAGAAAGGGTCCATTCCACAGGCAAATTCAACGGTATTCCCAAGCTGTAGGGGTTACCAAAAATACACAAAACTGAATACCTTTCCCGCCCCATTTTATAGGGGGTTCAAGTCTTCTCACACACCAACTTCTGGCCCCCCACCTGGCCAAGATTACAGCCTTGGACCGGGACGCTGATTCGTTCGTCAAAAACTCGACGCTTTCACGGATATCATACGAGTAAGGGGTTAAAACCCACGAGATAGTTATCAGTTTGAGGGTTTTCCTTTCACTAAAGTACCATTTGGATGAAGCTTTGAATCACCCGTGACAAACTGCACCTACGACACCTTGCAAACTTACTAGAAAATTGCATGTCTCCCCACGTACTTCATCTACGTTTGGGGGGTTCTATAGCAAGTGGAAGGCGCCCGATGGGAATCACCACCCTCACGGGGGTTCCCAACTTGTTCATGGAGGATTTCGAACCAAGTCTGGATTCAGCTCCTCTTAACCCCGATGCGGGCCCGGACGTCATCGATGATTGCTTTCCCAAATCTGGCAAACACGGCAAAGAGAAGCTAGCGATTTCCCCAGACCATTTAACTGGGTCCACCCAACATTAAGTTCACCATAGAGTTGGAAGCCGAAGGAAAATTTACCTTTCCTGACGTCTGTAATGAAGAGACCGATGGCAGCTTGGCCATACCGTCCCCCGGACCCGACGCACCTAACCGTTTACCTGCACGCCACTTCTCACATGCCCAGCCCGGGATCAGATCCTTTGGGCCTACACACTTGCTACTCGCGCAAAACCATCTTGATGGAGACCACATCAAGGCTGAAGCCAAGGCTTTACGTGAAGCTCTGCTGAAGAATGCTTTCAACCGATATTCAACAGGCTTGAATAGGCAGCCTAAGACCACCAGTAATGAGACTAAGGAGGAGTTTGGGACCCTTGTATCCATGCCTTTCCTGCCTTATGTGAAGGCTCTTCAGAAGGGAATCAAAAGTTTACTAGCGTGCCAACTCAAGACATCTTCAACATGACAGACAAATAGGTAGTTCTGAGAATGCTAAGGACCGTATTCCCTTGAGGGTAAGGGTGTGTATGAGGTCCCATGCGGTGAGTGCAACAAATTCATACATCGGCCAAACTGGCAGGAAGTTTCTCTGTCCGTGTCCGGGGAGCATTCTAGAAATGGACCAGAAAGGGGCACCTCCTTGCTCTTGCCCAACATGTGGAACAAAGGGAACATGCGATTAACTTCACGGGATACCCATTGCATTGCCACCATTGTAACTTCCTCCTCGCGAAGTCGGGAAAGGGGGAGATTGAAAGCGCCTCAAACCCTCAAAAGCGGGACGATGGGAGTTCCCTCCCCAGTGCTTGGAAACCAATCATCGCTTCCATCACGGTTCAACCAGTGGAACCGGAGGACGAAGGCTCGCACAGATCTCGCCACCGCCAAAGGGAATGGAAAAGAGGAAAAAACTTCTCAGACAATCACTGACTCCACGGTACAGCCACATCTGGACCGCCAGCTTGAATACCAGGAGTAGGGCGCGCCAACGAAGTAAACGCGCGCACGAATCAGGGCGGGGGGTAAAACGCCCACCATCGGGCCCGTCTGAGCCCGTTTGGGTTTTACCGGCAGGCTATAAAAGGGGGAGGCCACGAAGGTGAGCTCATGCATTCGAGCCGTCCGTCACGGGCCTCAGCACGACCCTGAAATGGAAAGCCAAGCTTTCGAACGCGAGAAGACGGTTCTTTTAGCGCCATCAACTCAAAACACAGGGCAAATCACCGCAGAATCCACATCCATCTACCAGCGGCCCGGAAAGCCTAAGAATCCAAATTTCTCGCCTTTTGCGGGAGGATAATCCCACCATACCACGACCTTTCGGTAACCTTGAGTGAAACGGCCAAACTCATCTGCGCCCTCATTTCCTGAAGAGACAGGATAAGAACGTAATCCCCACCTTTCCCAAACTTCACCATCACATGGATACTCCAGCGCCCCGAGAGTATACTGGATAAAGCCCCCCGAGGGATTAGAGTGAATTCTCCACTACCTACAAACGATTGGACATGGTGTCTAAAACCAGCTGCGGCATCTAAAACCGGGGAAGCTCAGCGCCATACTGCCAACTGACATTTTCACAACAAGTTGATATCGCCACCAACCTGTTTTTAGAATCACATGACCTCGACAACATCAAACAAAGAAAAGTTTGAAAGCTCTACGATGTCCACACAAACTCGGCATCCGAATGCATCAGTCGGCTAAATCGAACCTTGCACGGGTCGTATCAAAATCCGCAACACAACGACCAGTGTTTGCTTAGGGACCCTGCTAAGGGGTTTTTTCCCAACCCTTGCGGTTGCTCCCAAAAAAGCAGCCTTTTGGGAAAAGATCATCTGTGGAGTCGAGAATGCCATTGCGGCTTGCCTGACAAGATTGCAGAGCAAATCCGAAAAGATTACGCTGCTATCTCACCAAGCACTTTACCCGAACGAAAACCCACCAAGAAGAGTTACGACACTCAAAGAACCCCGGGAAAAACCCTGCATCATCATAACTTCAGCAACAAGGGAACGCACTGTGGCCTTGACACTGCAGACTACAAACAAGATGCTTAAGATTTTAGATGACACAGCCTACTTGCTACTCAACGGGACCCAAAACTTACTAGAAAAAGAAACTCGTACCCTCATAGGACCTCTCCGCTGGCCCCAAGTACTACAAAAGCAGCTCCCCATTCACCCCGGGCTAATCATGTGTATTCCCAAGCTTTTATGGGTTACCCAAAATCCCAAAAACTGATATACCTCTTCGCCCCATTGTTAGTGCAGTGGGTTCTCCAACACAAGCTCTGGCCCGCCACCTGGCCAAGATACTACAGCCTTGGACCGAGGACGCTGATTCGTTCGTAAAAAAAACTCGACGCATTTCACGGATATCATACGAGATATAGAGTTAGAACCCCGAGATATGTTAGTCAGTTTGACGTTGTATCACTCTTCACTAAAGTACCAGTTGATGAAAACTTTGGACATCATCCGTGACAAACTGGGACCTACCAGACCACCCTTGCGAACTTAACTAGACATTGCATGTCACCACGTACTTCATCTACGATGGGTGTTTAAAAAGCAAATGGAAGGCGCCCGATGGGATCACCACTCTACCGGTGGTTGCCAAAGTTCATGGAGGATTTCGAGACCAAAAACTCTGGTTCAGCTCCTCTTAACCCCGATGCTGGCGACGCACATCGAGATTGCTTTGCCATCTGGCAACACGGCAAAGAGAAGCAGCCGAGTTCCAGACCCCTCAAATCGGTCCACCCAAATTAAGTTACCATAGAGTTGGAATCGAAGGTAAATTCCTTTCTGGACGTCCTCGTAATGAAGGACCCGATGCAGCCTTGGCCATACCGCTATCCCGGGAAACCGACGCACACTAACGATACCTGCACGCCCCTTCTCACCATGCCCAGCCCCGTCCAGATCCGTTGCCTACACACTTGCTACCGCGCAAAAACGAATCTCTGATGGAGACCACTAAGGCTGAAGCCAAGGCTTTACGTGAAGCCTGTGAAGAAGGGTTTCCTAACCGACTATTCAACAAGGGTTGGGAAAAGGCACCTAAGACCACCAGAATGGACTAAGGAGGGGATGACCCCTTAAACCTATGCCTTTCTGCCTTATGGAAGGGCTCTTCAGAACGCATCAAAAAGTTACTAGCGGTGCCACATCAAGACCATTTAACACTGAGGACAATAGGTAGTCTCCCGAGAACTGCTAAGGGCCGATTCCTTTGGGGGGTAAGGGTTTTGATGAGGTCCCAAAGCGTGAAATGCAACCAAAACATACATCGGCCCAAAATGGCAAAGGGAAAATCTCTGCCTGCCAGACATTCTAGAAATGTGACCAGTAAGGTCACCTTTCCCCTGCTCTGCCCAACATGTGGAACAAACTGGAATGCGATCCTTTACTGATACCAATGCATTGCCACCATGAAACTTCCTCCCTCGCGAAGTCCGGGAAAGGGTGGGATTGAAAAGCGGCCTCAAAAACCTCAACAAGCGGGACGAGGGAGTGCCCCCCAGTGTTGGAAACCAATCATTTGCTTCCATCACGGTTCACCCGTGGAACCGGACGACGAGGCTCGCCACCAGATCTGCCACCCGTAGAAGTTGGACAAGAGGAGAAAAATAACTCTCGACCATCACTGACTCACGGTACAGCCATCATCTGGACCGCCAGGGTTGCAAAACCAGGAGTAGGGCGCGTACAAGGATACAACGCGCGCACGAATCAGGGCGCAGGGGTACAAAGCCCGCCAATCAGGTCGCGTCTGAAACCTGATTGGTTACCAGGCCAGGCTATATAAGGGGGCAAGAAGTGAGCTCATGCCATTCGACTGCCGTCCGTCACAGACTCAGCATCGACTCCTGAAGATGGAAAGCCACAGCTTTTCGAAACGTCGAGAAGAACGGTTCTTTTTAGAGCCATCAACTCAAAACACAGGGCAAATCACCGCAGAATCCACATCTACATATATATATATATATATATATATATATATATATATATATATATATATATATGCAATCTCCACGAAACGTCAAAATGAGTTATTATTTTAATTAATTATTGTTATTTGTACGTGGTCTACACCTAAAAATGTCATGTAATGCATCATTTGACCATGAAAGCCTACATAAATACACGTATATATATATTATGTGCCATTCAGGCTAATAAGAGTGTATGAGGTATTATCACACTTTTTGGACTTTTATGACAGCAGTTTTGTGGGAAAATAGATGTAATTCGGACTTCGTCCATTTAACTATCATTTTGGGGAGGCTATGTGCTGTACGTCCCATAGGTGCTTTTCTTGGTTCTCTTACTGTTTAGTTTTAATATTCATTCTATGTAACTGCCTCACTCAATGTTTCTGTGTTTTCCCTTCTACTAATTCACAGTTCATAATTCTCATAGATGCATTGCTGTTTTGTTTTGATTTCATTCTTTGTATTTGTCTGTACTGTATTTTATATTTTTTTGTTCCCTGTTTTTGGATGAGCGAAGCGAAGATTCCATTTCACTACACGGGAGAAAAAATCCGGAACGTTTTTTTTTTTTTTTGTATTTTTGTCTGTTTGTTAACACGATTCCGGCTAAACCGATACTCCAATTGCGATGAAATTTTCTGGAGGTCTTCGAAATCTCTGAACTTAGAACTGCCACGTTTTTGAGCTCAATCGAAAAATTATTTCTCATTAAAATCGCAGTTTTACGATTTTTTTCGATTTTTTAAAAATTTCTTCGACTTATAACATCTACATGCTTTATCTGATTGTATTGATTTTTTCACAGAACCTTAATTTTATGAATTAATTGAGCGAGCGTAGCGAGCGTCTCCACTTGACTCTTATGGCTCGAATGTCTGTTTTTTTTCTTTCTATTACTGCTTCGATACAGGTCGCACCGTTTCTCTGATCGACCTGAAATTTTGCACACATGTACATACCACCTAGGCGGGTTGCTTTATAGTTTTTGAACAAAATCCGATCGTTGAATATGAAAAATAAAAAATAAAATATAAAATAAAAAAATAAAAAAGTTCCGATCGTTATGAAATTTGCAGGGTCAATAAGTATAATATTCTCTCCTATTTTACAAATTTTCAGCAAAATCGGTCAAGACCTTAAGTAGTGTAGATAGTTATTACATTTTAACAACAGTAACGTTACCATGGCAACGAAAAGTCTCACTATGCACTGCCACCTACAAGTAATTAAAATACTATCGAGGAAGCAGTGTATTATTTGTTTTCAAAGAGTTCAAATAGTTTTCCCAAAGAAATGATGTCAAGGTCGTTTAGATGGCGGTGGATTTTATCCATTCTCTCCTATTTTACAAATTTTCAGCTAAATCGGTCAAGACCTTAAAGACTTATTGGTATGTTACATTATGGGAATGTCTCATTCGGGTTGTGTTGCACGTACCGGTGCTCGCTCAACAACGCGACGGGACTTTAGCGTTTTCTTAGTATATTCCTGTGAAATTTGAGCGCAATCAAAAAATTATTTCTAATGACCAGGAAAACGCTAAAGTCCCGTCGCGTTGTTGAGCGAGCACCGGTACGTGCAACACGACCCGAGTACGACATTCCCATAATGTTACATACCAGTCTTTAAGGTCTTGACTGATTTAGCTGAAAATTTGTAAAATAGGAGAGAATCAAGGAGGTATGAATAATGTAAGGAGACAGCATGCGCTATCTGTGGCTGTACAAATAAACGTGGCCGTTTTGAACGTCTGATCCAGTCTGATCGCAATATTTGCTGCTTCTCGTTGGTGCTGACCAATATGGCGGCTACTAAAACATAAGAGTGTTTCGCAGTATTTACTCCTTCTCGTTGGTGCTGACCAATATGGCGACTACCATTGACGGCCGCCATGTTAAAATGGCGGCACTGAAACAGCTGGTATTATACTTGATACGTTGATAATAACTCTTGTATTAATATGAGAATGAATAATAAAGAGGTGTAATGTAATTTTTGTTGATGTGCTCCGTTTTTGTTTGTTTTGGAATGTTCATAGCTTTGACAAAGAGCTTTAATAATACCGACGACCTTGCTTTGGGTTCGAGGCTTCCGCCGACCACCATTGTCGTTCAAAGTGGCTATGGTTTTGACGACGCCACACTGCCTCCTTACATTATTCATACCTCCTTGGAGAGAATGGATAAAATCCACCGCCATCTAGAGGACCTTGACATCATTTCTTTGGGAAAACTATTTTAACTCTTTGATAACAAATAATACACTGCATCCTCGATAGTATTTTGATTGAGCGAGCGAAGCGAGCGTCTCCATTTGACTCTTATGGCTCGAATGTCTGTTTTTTTTTTTTTTTTCTGTTACTGCTTCGATACAGGTCGCACCGTTTCTCTGATCGACCTGAAATTTTGCACACATGTACATACTACCTAGGCGGGTTGCTGTATAGTTTTGTGGCAAAATCGTTCAAAAAGTTAAAAAGTTACATTAAAGTTAATCGAAAGTTTTTTTTCAAACTTAACGGCGACAAAATCTGAGGTGGCCAAATCATTTAGAATGTCCGTCCGATCACGAATATGTTATTTTTATTTTGATTCGATAAGTAGTGTAGATGGAAATTACATTATAACAAAGTCCCGTTACCATGGCAACGGAAAGTCGCACAGCTTTTTTGGCTCATGATAGCGGTCAAACGGAGGCTCGGATCGAGTTGAAATTTTGACCATCCGCAAGTTTCGTTCCCGATTGAATGCCATTAGTTTTGTGGCAAAATCGTTCAAAAAGTTATAAAGTTACATTAAAGTTAATCTAAAGTTTTTTTTTTAAACTAAACGGCGACAAAATCTGAGGTAGCCAACTCATTTAGAATGTCCGTCCGGTCACGAATATGTTAATTTTATTTTGATCCGATAAGTAGTGTAGATAGCAATTACATTTTAACAAAAGTAACGTTACCATGGCAACGAAAAGTCGCACAAGAATTCTGGTCACTATGTACTGCCACCTAGAAGAAATCAAGAGTAAAATAGTTTTCCCAAAGAAATGATGTCAAGGTCCTCTAGATGGCGGTGGATTTTATCCATTCTCTCCTATTTTACAAATTTTCATCTAAATCGGTCAAGACCTAAAAGACTTATTGGTATGTAACATTATGGGAATGTCGTACTCGGGTCGTGTTGCACGTAACGGTGCTCGCTCAACAACGCGTCCAACTGAGCGTTTTCCTAATTACTTCTAGGTGGCAGTGCATAGTGAGACTTTTCGTTGCCATGGTAACGTTACTTTTGTTATTTCTATCTACACTACTTAAGGTCTTGACCGATTAAGCTGAAAATTTGGAAAATAAGAGAGAATGGTGTACTTATTGACCCTGCAAAATTTCATAACGATCGGAACATTTTTATTTTATTTTATTTTATTTTTATTTTTATTTTTTTATATCCAACGATCGGATTTTGTTCAAAAACTATTCAGCAACCCGCCTAGGTGGTATGTACATGTGTGCAAAATTTCAGGTCGATCAGAGAAACGGTGCGACCTGTATCGAAGCAGTAACAGAAAAAAACAAGAAAAACAAAAAAAACAGACATTCGAGCCATAAGAGTCAAGTGGAGACGCTCGCTTCGCTCGCTCAATAACACCTACATGCTTTATCCGATTGTAATGTTTTTTTCTCAGAACCTTAATTTTATGAAATATATTGGTGTGAAATTTGAGCACGATCGAAAAAATAATTTCTCATGAAAATCGCAATTGGACGATTTATTTTCGATTTTTGGATGAGCGTAGCGAGCGTAGCGAGCGAAGCGAAGATTCCATTTCACTACACTGGAGAAAAAAATCCGCGATGTTTTTTTTTTTTTTTTTCTTCTTTTTTTTTCTGTTTGAAATTATTGTTTTGTTTGTTAACACGATTCCGGCTTAAACCCGATACTCCAATTGCGATGAAATTTTATGGAGACCTTTTCGAAATCTCTGAACTTAGAACTGCCACGTTTTTGAGCGCAATCGGAAAAATTATTTCTCATGAAAATCGCCATTTTACGAAATTTTTTCTATTTTAAAAATATTTCTTGACTTATAACACCTACATGCTTAATTCGATTTTAATGGTTTTTCACAAAACCCTTAATTTTTATGAATTAAGATATTCGGGGTGAAATTTTGAGCGCAATCGAAAAAAAATTATTTCTCATGAAAAATCGAAATTTTACAGTTTTTTTTTTTTAAACAAGTCTTTGATTATAACACCTACATGCTTTTTTCCTATTTGTAATGATTTTTTCACAGAACCCTTAATTTTATGAATTAATATATTTTTGTAAAATTTGAGCGCAAATCGAATAATTTTTTTCTTATGAAAATCGCAATTTTACGATTTTTTCTTTTTAAAAATTACGATTTAAAAAAAAATTAAAAAATAATGTTAATTTTGTATTTTTTTTAATTTAATTTAAAAAATTATTCGACTTGTAATAATTTTTGTCACAGAACAACAGAAAACCCTCATAACACAATCTTGGCAGCTCAATGCACCAATTACGCTCATCCAACAACGCGGCGGGACTTAAGCGTTTTCCTAGTTTAAATTTCTTCGACTTATAACACCAACATGCTTTATACGATTGTAATGATGATTTCACAGAACCTTATTTTTATTAATTTAAATATTTGTGTGAAATTTAAACGCAATCGAAAAATAATTTCTCATGAAAATCGCAATTTTACGCTTTTTTCGTTTAAAAAACATACGCTCATCCAACAACGCTCCTGAAAAAGCGTTTACGAAGCTTCCTAGTTGTATTTACATGTTATGTGTTTCATGAGGGCTGTGCCCATTGAGATTTGTTTGGCTGTGAAAAGTTTTTTGGGTTTTTGTTTATTGGGTTGTTAGACAAGGAAGTGAAGGTAATGGTGGTTGGGAAGGAGGAATTGTTTGCTTGGAGACAGAGGTCGGTCTACGGATCTTGAAGGGTACAGATTATTACGTGTTTGGTGCCTCTTCACAATAAATTGTAATAATTGGATGAGCGTAGCGAGCGTAGCGAGCGAAGCGAAGATTCCATTTCACTACACTGGAGAAAAAAAATCCGGAATGTTTTTTTTTTTTCTTTTTTTTTTGTATTTTTGGGCTGTTTGTTAGCACGATTCCGGGGTAAACCATACTCCGATTGCGATGAAATTTTATTGAGACCTTCGAAATCTCTGAACTTAGAACCTGGCACGTTTTTGAGCACAAATCGAAAAAAAATTCCCATAAAAATCGCAATTTTAACGATTTTTTTTTTCGATTTTAAAAAATTTCTTCGATTTATAATCCTACACGCTTTGTCCGATTGTAATGATTTTTTCACAGAAACCTTTATATTATGAAAATTTATATATTCGTGGAAAAATTTTTAAGCGCAATCAAATAATTATTTCTCATAAAAATCGCAATTTTACGGGGTTTTTCTTTTTTAAAACAATTCTTTGACAAATAAAAAACCTACATTTTTTTATCCGATTTTTAATGATTTTTCACAGAACCTTAATTTTATGAATTCATATATTCGTGTAAAATTTGAGACAATCGAATAATTATTTCTTATGGAAATCGAAAATTTTACGATTTTTTTTTCTTTTTTAAAAAAATTTCGATTAATTAAAAAAATTAAATATTAAAGTTTATTTTTTATTTATTTTAAATAATTTAAAAAAAAATCATCAACTAGTAATGATTTTTTTCACAGAAAAGAAAATTCACATAACACATGGCAGCTCAATGCCCCAATTACGCTCATCCACAACGGCGGCGGACTTAAGTAGTAGTAGTTATTTGCATTTTTCTTATAAAAATAAGCTATGGCAGGAGATTAGCAATGCCTTAGGTGGGTGAAGAAAGGGATTGTTACCGGGTACTCAACACATGGCTCACTCACTCGTCTGACAACGACTTGAGCGTTTTTGATGAGCGTAGCGAGCGAAGCGAAGATTCCATTTTAATACACTGGAAAAAAAAATCCGGAATGTTTTTCTTTTTTCTTTTTTTTCTGTTTGTATTTTTGTGTGTTTGTTAACACGATTCCGGCTAAACCGCTACTCCAATTGCGATGAAATTTTCTGGAGGCCTTTGAAATCTCTGAACTTAGAACTGCCACGTTTTTGAGCGCAATCGAAAAATTATTTCTCATGAAAATCGCAATTTTACGATTTTTTTTTCGTTTTTTTTGGAAATTCTTCGCTCTTAAACACCTACATGCATAATCCGATCGTAATGAAATTTGTATGGGACCTTTCTTATATGAAACTCTAAACATGTGTCAAATTTAAGCACAATCCAAGATTATTTCTCATAAAAATTGCAATTTTTCGATGTTTTTTATTAATTTTAGACGTTCTTCACTTTCTACCACCTACATCGTTAATCCGACCTTAATTAAATTTTAATAGAACCTTCATTTTATTAATCAATAGATTCATGCCGAAATTGAGGTTAATCGAAGAATTATTTCTGACAAAAAATTACAATTTTTCATTTTTTTAAAAATTCGTTTAATTAACATAAGACAAGGCGGCTCAATGCACCAATTACGCTCATCCAACAACGACTTTCGGCGTTTTCCTAGTCCTATGAAAAATCAAAATGTACCAATCATGCAACTGAAATACGTTGTTGATTATTTACATACATACACTAATTACTTCGTTGTAAAGACAAAGTGTATTGTGTGATGTCAGCTGAAAGTCAATCAATAAACATTTCATGACTCGAGTATTGATTTCAATCAATAATGGTTTGGCATAAACATTCAACAGGGTTAGTTATCAGTGAATAGGCAAATGCATACTGTTGCCTAATCACTTGGTCCATATAGGCATCAATAACCCAAATCATAACACAACATCGATTGTGATTGATTGGTTATTGAATTCTATGTGGGAGATTTGAAATAGTCATTGAATTACAATGTTAATTCACACACTAAAAGTTGCGGAGTACAGAGTTCACCTTAGTCTGGCTGGCAGCTTACGTCAGGTTATTTGGAGT
>JAMZAV010005729.1:0-38506 GCA_024449915.1 Sweltsa coloradensis
TCCCCCCCCCCCCTTTTTTTTTACCAAAATATACCCCCCCCAAATACTCAACTTTTTTGTAAAGGGGGAATTTTAAGCTTTTTTTTTACATACTGAGGAAATTTCCCCGGGAAAAAAAGTGAGCAAAAAAGGCGTTTTGCCTCTTATAAAAGGCCTTTTAGTGTTAACCCTTTTTGCGAATCCCCAACACATGAGAAAGGGTTTTTAAAATCCGTTGCCGGAGGGTACCGAAAAGGGTTGAAAATATTTTTTAATTGTACTCAGCCGGTTTTTTTATATTTTAGGGGTTTTACCCAGTTACCTGAAAATTTCATGGAACCAGAGGTGTTTTTTGTCCCAAAAGATAACATAAACACCAAAAAAACCCAAAGATCATAGTCTTTCCCCCAAAATCTTTTCATCCTCAATTTATTTCTTTAATGATTGTTTTAATTTGTTTTTTATTCGTTATCATCTTCAGAAAAAACGCTACTCCATTTTTGAAGAAAATTACATGCTCCGTTTTCCCCCATGGTTGAGCGCAATTTGTTTTCCACAACCCCTCGACGTTTATAATGCAAACGCACCTTCCCCGAATGTATTTTTCAAAAAACGTATCGAACTTCACCCAGGGCCCCTATGAACATTAGAAAATTAAAGAAGAAGGGGTTGTTGGAAACTTTTTAAGCGAACACTCATCCCAGCAGTCACCTTTGGATACAGCAGTAGGAGTTGTTCTTAAGTTCTTGAAACTTTTTTAAAATTTTATAGTCGTTAAACATAAAAAAACGCATATCATAATTGGATTTAACTGATCCACAATAAAGATAAGTATCATTTTTTATTTTAACTACTAGAATCTTTTTTAGGGAGGTAGATGGGCCGGAGGGGGCCCCCCCCACCCACCCCCTTGGGGACCCCCTGTAGCCCTTTATAGGAGGTTAGTGAGCCAACGAAATAGAATTATGTAAAATACATATCTTAAAAAATTTTAAATGTAAATTTAAAAAAACCCGGCTCTATCCCTTGTCTACAAAAAATATGGCGTTTTCCTAGTATAGACGTGGTTGTAAATCCATGTTGCCCCGCTTAGAGCACCGTATGTGAGCCACTGCAGCCGGGCCCCCGAGTGAACATTTAAACCTCCCGCGGGCTGTCGATTTTAAAGAGTCAGTTCGGAAGTGATACCGAGTGTTTTCGACGCGATCTTGGGTAGAGTAGGCCGCCCCGGGTAATGCAGGGAAATGGGGCGGAAAAAATAATACCTGTATTAGAAACTCATCGTCTTTACATGATCTAGTCCAGTCAATGCGAAGTAATTCATGTATATATTGCTAGGCCGCTTCGCGAACGCTTGTTTTAGTCGCGTTGATTTGGGTGAGCTTTTTTTTAAATTTTTAAAACCCCCCAAAAAAATTTTATTAAAACCCTTTTTTTTTTTGGATATGGCTAATTTTTTTTAGCTTTTTCTTTTAAAAAGGGACATCACCATTACCTTAAAGGGGCTATTTAAATCAAAAAATTTTTTTTTTCCACATGATCTATAGCACAATACTACATAAAAAAGAAAGTTAAAAAAATTAGTCTTGTAACTGTGATTTTTAAAACGAATTTTTCAATTTTTTTTTATACAGAAATTTCAAAAAATTAGGTTTTGGAAAATTTTCTTAAATAGGGGTTTAACCCTTCTTTTTTGGTCCACATAGATCCTAGACAAGTGGCCTACCCAAACTAAAAAGCCCATTTTTATATCGTGTCTTAAATCGTGCCCAAATATACCCCCAAAAACGCAAAAATATCATTCCCAAAAACACACCCCATTTGGAACAGATTTTGACCTAATACTTTCCCCAAAATTTCAAAACAAAATATAGAGTTTACAGAAAAGGCTTAGATGCTCAATAAGGCCGAAAATTTTTTTGGGTCAAAATCCTCCCAAAGGTCCGGGGCATAAAGATTCCCCATGTTTTTTTTCTATGGGAGATTTTTTATGATGGGACCTAGCTCGAAAAAAAGTCATGTTAGACAATTTTTTGGGGGGGTCATGGTGGCCCCATAAATTTTTTTGTTGTTCTAAATTTTATTTTATAAACCTGAATGAAAAATATTTTTTAGTTCAGCGGTTTAAAACCTCTTTAATGTCCATTAAAAAAAATTAACGTTGAGCGCAGCCCCCTTTGGTCAGAATCGGCCCAAATATCACGAAAATATTATTAAAAATATTTTTAAAAATCGTAAAAATACGATATTTATGAGAAAATTTATTCAATTTACCCAAGTCTAAGTTCAGAGTTTTGAAAGGGCCCCCCAAATTTTCATCAAAACGATATGCCGTTTTTCCGGTAGAGCGCGAACAGACAGGAAAAAAGAAAAACCCCGAGCTAAAGAAATTGAAATTTTTGCTTTGCTCATCCAATAGGCCGAAATGCTGCGATTTATCTGGACCAACAACCAACCTACGAATTCGAAATACAAAATTTTTTTATTATGTCAAGTTTCCCGAACAAATTAAAATTTTAAAGAAAAGAACAGGATGCAAAACCCAGTAGGTAGTTTGTATAAAATACAAAGTCGATGGTGATTTTATGGGATTTTTTTTTGTTTGATTTTTTTCTAGGTGATTAATTCATAGTTTGATTTATTGGATGAGCGAAGCGAAGATTTAAAATTTCACTGACCCCAAAAAATTTAGCTCGTTTTTTTTTTCTGTCTGTCGGTTTGTTGCTCTCTCCCGGGGGCAAAGGCATATCCAATCTTGATGAAATTGGAGGGGACCTTCGAAATCTCTGAATTTAGACCTGCCACGTTTTTGGGTAAAAAATCGAAGAAATTCCGACCAAACGGGTGGGGCTACAACTTTTCATATTATACATGGGCATTAAGGTTTGGTGATGTAGTACCTTTTAAAAGAAAAAGTTGAAAAAGTAAGCCAGAATCCATAGAAATAAATCTTTTCATATAAGTTTTTTACGGTAAATAATAACAATTGACAAGAAACAATAGAAACTTGACAAAAAAATAACATACAAAAGCGTAGGCAGCAAACCAAAGCACTTGCAAAAGTAAAGAGATCTAACGCAAACTAAAAAATTAAAAAAGCTCATCCATCAACGCGACTAAAAAAAGCGTTTGCGATGCTTCCTAACACTAATATAAGGTATCCTATTTGTTTATTCTTGCACGATATTTGGCCAGTAACAATAATTGACATAATATAATATGATATAAAGATACCCAATAGACTTGATATAATGTCCCTTTACACTTAGTAGTATTATATAATACTAGGAAGCTTCGCAAACGCTTTTTTTAGTCGGGTTGATGGATGAGCGTTTTTGTAAGTTTTAAGTTTGCGTGGGATCTCTTTACTTTTGCAAGTGCTTTTTGAACGCATTTAGGTGATTATTGTCAAGTTTCTATTGTTACTTAATTGTTATTATATACCCCGAAAAATTCATATTAAAACCTTTATTCTATAGATTCTGGCTAACTTTTTCAACTTTTTCTTTTAAAAGGTACTCTCAATGTAAAATATGAACTTTGTAGCCCCACCCGATTGATCAGAATCGGCCCAAATGTCACGAAAATATCGCACTAAAGATCGAAAAAAATCGTAAAAGTACGATATTTGAACGAGTGAGCGTAGCGAACGTAGTGATTTCCATTCGACTTAAACGGCCCTTATTGTTTTTCTGCGTGCGTGCGTGTGTGTGTGTGTGTGTGTACGTTGAAAATCAGCCGAATCGCTGAACAGATTGCGCTGAAATTTTAAACAGACATCCGGTACGAGTTTATTGAGAACTGCTAACAAAATCAGCAAGATTCATGGCGATTTAAACCTACAAGAAATAATAAACTGAAAAATAGACTTCCAATGTTTAGAAATTATTTTAACGACAATGTCTTAGATTTTGAAAAGATATTTTTTGTTTGTTATTCGCCTGGCCGTGAAATGCCGTGCCCCTGCAAGGTCTGTCGAATATTGCACGTCAAGGTACCCCCAAATTTCGCGCGTAGATTGAGTAAACCTTGCAATATTTTCACGTATTTCGTACTGGCTATGTTTACCATAGTAGGCCCTATTGCCACATGATGGACTACACAGCGTTATATGCATTTCAAAACATGTTTAATTATTTTTGAAATACAATCAAGAAATTACAAAATCTTTCCCGACCAGGGGATTGAACCCACTTCTTTCACATCTCGGCTACAAGGGCGCCTTAGCCAACTAGACTAGGGAAACGCCAAAGTCGTAGTTAGACGAGTGAGCGAGTCATGTGGTGTGTACCCGGGAACATTTGCATTTAAGTTTGATTATATTCGTATAAATAATAGTTTTTTTAAAGTTTAGTTGGTATAGGCCTCCGAAGTAGACTGTGGCGCAGCCCTAGCGGCAGAAGTGTGTCAACTGGGAAGGTGTCGCGTGCTGCGGGAAATGGCTGGTAAAGATGCGGATTTAAACGCGCGAGGCAACAAATTAATCGCTAGCTTTGTACAAGATGGTACAACTAGCAAGTAGATGTATTTGTTGTGTTGTTAGATGTGGTGACTGATACGTGAGCAGGCAAAACCCTAGCATTTATCAACTGATCTTCGAATTTACAGATGAAGTAGAAGGTTTTAGAAGACTGGAGTAAACTTTAATTTTAATAAAGGGCCTATTATATTAATACTAGAGGGATACCACTATTCTACTAGGCGTTTGATGAAAGTACAGACATGCCCTGAGTTATAAATTTATAGTCAAATTATAATTAGGCTACATTATTTTAGTGAATTACCTTGGATTTCAGCTAGGCCACACGTAGGTCTAAAATCGCAAGTCATGATTCATGAACAATACATTAAAACCATCATCGACAATAATTATTAGAGATCATGGCATGCAAAGCATTATTGGCATAACATAATATTAACATAATTTAGACTGGACAGTGGACATATATGTCCAGATAGGCCTACATACATTACACATACCTACACATGGGTGGGGCGACTCTTATCCCCCCCCCCCATTTTACTGACATAAGCAATAGTTATAAGTTAAACTTACGTTTTTTATGGGTTAAGAAAATTAGCCTTTTTGGGTGACACCAATAACATAGCCGTGCTCATAAGTTCATAACCACCCTCCCCCATAATAACCCCCTTCCACCCTTCTGTTACGCCATAAGAACTAATTTATGTTTATGAAGTGTGCACAAAAGACATTTTTTCAGCATTAGGCCTAACTTAGGTTAATTATGCACTAATGTTCACCCTTGAATTTGATTAATAAAATCACAAAATTTAGTGCATTATAAAGATAGTAGATACTATAAGCCTATATGCAAACCATTCACTGACAATGCACTAAATATGTTCACATTTGAAATGTATTACAACAGATTTGTGAGGGTTTCGTCAAGTAATTTGAGTGCATCTTTGAAAATACAATGTCCACTTGAAACGGTATCAAATTAACTATATGGGTTGACTCCTTCAGGATAGCACCCCCCCCCCCCCGAATTAATTTGAGTATATCTCTTGAAATAAGTTAACTCCTTTGTGCACAAACTTTCACAATGTACTGTACAAGCAATGTATTGTATATTGTACATTATTTCTTTCTTGAAATTCGATAGGGGGAGGGAGGCGGCAACTTGTCCTTATACCCCAATTTAACGTCATCCTTGAGAAAGGAATGTCCAAAGACTAGAGCAATTAATTTGTGAACTCATTACCTAGCATTCATCATATTGACAAAACAAAACTTTTCGTCAGGATTGCTGGTGACGGTTTTTGTTCCGACAACCTCCTGTATGAAGTCTCGAGTGTTGTATGACCTGCATCGCGTACTTATTATTGAATTAAAATATAAGTTATATAAAAAAGTACTGATTTTTTTTATTTTGTGAATGTTATAATATGGAACCAAATCTTGTGGTGTCATAGTTGCGGTTGCCATTACTTTTATTTGATTATGTTGGCATGGCATTTTAAGTACGTATCGTAAACAGTAGAAAATAAATAAGAGGCAATGTCGGGCTAACATAAAAATAAGTTATTGGCAGGCGAGGTCCATGATCTATGAAATAGTAATGAACCAAATCTCCTTCAAAAATCAGAATAGCCATCTGCAAATATTATTCACGCATCTAATTGTAGGCCTGCGCGAACATTTCTTTTCACAATGTATCAATCGTTTTATTTGTTCCTTTATATTTAGAATCGTGTAATTTTGTATGTGTTATCATTGATAAGGATTAATGCATTATTTATTCAATAATTTTAATAATATTATATTGATTTTGGTCCTGGGTTAAAGAGCGTACCGTGCACTTGCCGCATTCTAGCAACATTGGCGGGAAAGTACAAGTTAACAAATAATAAAGCTACTATTATTTTCGTACAAATCTACATTATTTTCCTTTATTTAAGTGTTAATGTTCGTATAGCAGCTCCCCTTTTCCAACAAACCACTAATAAAGTGCGTAAAGTAACATTTATGTGCATCAATGTAGCACGATCCTATGGTTTACACCAGCCATTTTCAAATCGTGTCACCTTCTAAACTCCTCTCGGGTGCCGCTAGGGATCGACGGTGGCGCGGCGCGCGGCTACTTCGGAGGCCTATACGGGGACGGGCGCGTCAACTGTAAGGTCATAATGCGCCTCTCTAGCCTATGATAGGCTAGGTAGGCCTAAGGTAGGGGGAAGAAAAGAAATATAATCGGGTACTCAACACATGGCTCACTCACTCGTTTAACAACGACTTTGGCGTTTCCCTAGTCATAAGAAATATTTCTTCGATTCTACCCAAAAACGTGGCAGGTCTAAGTTCAGAGCTTTCGAAGGTCCCCTCCAATTTTCATCAAGATCGCATATGCAGTTTTCCCGGTAGAGAGCAAACAAACAGACAGAAAATCAAACAAAACAAAAACAAAACACCCGAGCTTTTTTAGGGGGGGGGGGAGGGGGGTAACGTAAGTTAAATTGAAAAAAATCGTAAAAGTACGATATTCATGAGAAATATTTCTTCGATTGTACCCAAAAACGTGGCAGGTCTAAGTTCAGAGATTTCGAAGGCCCCCTCCAATTTTCATCATGGTTGCATAATATGCCGTTTGCCCGGTAGAGCGGTAACAAAACAACAAACAAACAAAAAAAAACTGAGCAAATTTTTTTGGGGGTCAGTGAAATTGAAGTCTTCGCTTCGCTCATCCAATAACTTAATCTACTATACTAGGCCGCTTCGCGAACGCTTTTTGTAGTCGCGTTGATGGATGAGCTTTTTTTTTAGTTTTTAGTATGCGTGGGACTGGGATCTCTTTACTTTTTCTAGTCCGATTGCAAAATCATTTTTGTTCTACTAGGCCGCTTCGCGAAAGCTTTTTTTTAGTCGCGTTGGTGGGGGTGGCTATTTCATTAATCATTATGAAAGAACAACTTAGGGCCAGTATTACAATGAACCAATAATCTATTTTGACAATTTTAAACGCTATAGTTGTTATCGTCGACCCCGCGAAGCACAACTAGACGCGCGGAGTTCAAAACTTCACTTGTTCAACTTGGATTACTATTTGCACTATTTGTGACTAAGAGCTTTCCAAATCGAAAATTAAATAACCATCCAATTATATTATTTATGTTTATTATTTGTTGGCAAAAGAAGTTATCTAGATAACATACAGCAAAAAATGTCATCTAGACAAAGATAATAAGTTAGATAACCGCAATAAGTTATCTAGATAAAATTATCTAAATAACGCTTAAAACTGATCATAACTGCTTCAAATTAAGATGCAGAAGCATAAGTCATAATAAAAATACTTGTGTTTAGTTTGACACGTTTACAAAATTTTACAAAAAGTCCGGTATCGTCCTCATGCTCCATTACTAGCCCTATCCAAAGATTACATGCGCGACGCGCCTAACAACAATTTATTTATAATATATTGTTGGATGAGCGAAGCGAAGACTTCAATTTCACCGACCCCCCAAAAAATTTAGCTCGGTTGTTTTTTTTTTTTTTTTTTCGTCTGTTTGTTTGCTCTCTACCGGGCAAACGGCATATGCGATCTTGATGAAAATTTGACACGACCTTCGTTTTCTCTGAACTTAGACTTGCCACGTTTTTGGGTACAATCGAAGAAATATTTCTCATGAATATCGTACTTTTACGATTTTTTTTCGATCGTTAGTGCGATATTTTCGTGCCATTTGGGCCAATTATTATTCTGACCAAA
The DNA here is from genome assembly GCA_024449915.1 of Sweltsa coloradensis. Classification (NCBI taxonomy): domain Eukaryota; kingdom Metazoa; phylum Arthropoda; class Insecta; order Plecoptera; family Chloroperlidae; genus Sweltsa; species Sweltsa coloradensis. Next base: position 8,211 of record JAMZAV010005729.1, read on the forward strand.
CGGGTGGGGCTACAACGTTCATATTTCACATGGACATTAAGGTAATGGTGATGTATTGCTTTCTGAAAGAAAAAGTTGAAAAAGTTAGCCAGAATCGAGAGAAATAAAGCTTTTAATATACGTTTTTTTGACTTTTTGTGCGATATTTTCGTGGCCATTTGGGCCAATTCTGACCAAACGGGTGGGGCTACAACGTTCATATTATACATGGACATTAAGGTTATGGTGATGTAGTACCTTTTGAAAGAAAATGTTGAAAAAGTTAGCCAGAATCCATAGAAATATAGCTTAATTTAATGTAAGATTTTTACGTTAAATAATAACAAATTAACAAGAAACAATAGAAACTTGACAACAATCACCTACAATGCGTCGGCAGAAAAACAAAGCACTTGCGAAAGTAAAGATATCCCACGCAAACTAAAAACTTTAAAAAAAGCTCATCCATCAATGCGGCGGGACTTTAGCGTTTTCCTAGTGTAAGAAAATTTGGAACAGACGTCTGATTTGGCCTGATCAATCAATCAATCTTTGATAGTGTGCAATGCTAATGTGTGTTTCTTTTGTTGAGACTTCATTCACCTTCCAGGTATGTAATGATGTACAGCAAGCAAAAAAATCGGGACACGTTGCGAAAATCATTATTGTTTAGGTCACGAACACAAACGCTCACGTCACGAAGAGTCAAACCAAAGTACGGAATGTTTTGATCCTACTCTGGCAGTACTATGGATACGACATCGCGCATGCATAGCACGCAGGGGGCGTACCTGCCACGATACCTACTTTCTCCCGTACTAGCCTCTTTGGCGAAGGCGGCTGACTGTTCCATGGTCATCAAGCCAGTTCACCTGTTACTTCTAGTGATTTCTTCTCGGCAGCAACGCATCGCATCAAACGTTTTACTTCGGTGTACAGTGGACGTCTTATTAGTGCGCGTGCGATTTAGTGCCCGATTTCCATGGATTAACAGCATACAAGGAATGGACAAGGCTCATGTTAGGTAAGTAATTTGGTATTATTCTTGCCACCTGTGATAGTCCCTAGCGAAATATGCGTGGCTTTGGCTACCTAGCCTGTGCAGAACTAGAAGAAGCTGTCAGGTGGCCTAGGCTTCCGCCTAGCCTAGCCCAACAACATTCTTCAGTCACCTAGCACATTTATTAGTCACGCCTAATTACTTCACCAAAACAATAGTCTGGTGTGGTGTGGTGTGTGTAGGCCTAGCCTATGTCTGTAGAGCTACGATTTGAAGGCAAAGTATGGTCACTGTTTATAGGTTAAGTCGTGATTTATCATTTAACACAGGTTTATAACTTTGGCCAAAATCACGGTAGGGGCTAGCCTAGCCTAGGGCCTAGACGTAAACATGGCTAGACCTAGGCTAGGGCCTAGGGCTAGCCTATATATTATTATAAGCTCGACATCTAGGAATTTAAATTATTTATCTGTGGTAAAGGTTTGTAAGTATGCTCACAGCTTATCCATTGGCGTAATTACCGCCCGGGAAGCTGAGCTTGAGGGGGGTGGGGGTGGGGTGGGGGAGCTGGATCCCTCGCCATGTGTAAATTATAAATGACAAATTGATAACCAACGAACCCCCGAAAGGAAACTTATTCCTCAGACTTAAAAAGTAGACTATCAAACGGCCTGGAAGCAAGGTTTAGAAATATCAAATTGTCGAGGAGGGGTTGCCACCTTTGATTGGGGGGGGGGGGGGGCATCATATGGGATATTATATGGTGGTCAAGTACGGGGGGTTTGGGGGGCAACCCCCAACAATAGCGCCGCATATTTTTTTTATTAAAATGAGAGTGCGTTTTAGAAAAAAGGGTGGGCTGAATGCAATACCAAAATAATGTAGTTTTTGTGCAGTTGATACGTGATTAATCTTTGGTGATACTAGAAACACTAGACTTTGTGTCACAACTTTTATGTTGTTATTAGATTATATTATGATCCCGCACAAAGGCGGAGGCCTAACAGAAAACTTGTAAAAAAAACTAGCAATGAGATCTGAAAGAAATGTACCCTCCTACATTTTCGCAATCCACTTTGCCCTGTGACTGCATCCTTGCAAAACGTGGCAAAATCAATTTGCACAAACTTTTACATTTATTTAAAACAATAGTTGCAAATAAAATTTTGCCACGTTTTGCAAGGATGCAGTCACAGGGCAAAGTGGATTGCGAAAATGTAGGAGGGTACCGACATAAGCTTGGCATTTCTTTCAGATCTCATTGCTTTTGATTGCATAAGGTTTGTCTGTTTTTTAGAATTTTTTGTTATGTGTGAGATCTCATTACTTTTACAAGTTCCATTACAAAATTAATTGTTAAAATACAATAACTTTATCAAAGTCGATTTGTGTCCAAAGACTTATTTTTTGGATGAGCGTAGCGAAGATTCCATTTCACTACACTGAAGAAAAAAATCCGGAATGTTTTTTTTCTTTCTTTCTTTCTTTCTTTCTTTCTTTCTTTCTTTCTTTCTTTTTTGTATTTTTTGTGTGTTGTCCACACGATTCCGGCTAGGCCTAGGCCTAAACCGATACTCCAATTGCGATGAAATTTTATGGAGGCCTTCGAAATCTCTGAACTTAGAACTGCCACGTTTTTGAGCGCAATCGAAAAATTATTTCTCATTAAAATCGCAATTTTACGATTTTTTTTTATTTAAAAAAAATTTCTTCTACTTATAACACCTAATGCTTTATCCGATTGTTATGATTTTTTCACATTACCTTAATTTTGTGAATTAATATATTCGTGTGAGATTTGAGCGCAATCGAAAAATTATTTCTTACGAAAATCGCAATTTTACGATTTTTTTTAAATTTTAAAACATTCTTCGACTTAGGGCCTATAATACCTACATGCTTTATCCGATTGTAATGATTTTTTCACATAACCTTACTTTTATGAATTACTATATTGGTGTGAAATTTGAGCGCAATCGAAAAATAATTTCTTATTTAAATCGCAATTTTACGCTTTTTACGTTTAAAAATCATTTTTTCGACATAATGCTTTATCCGATTGTGATGATATTTTCACAGAACCTCAATTTTATGAATTTATATATTTGTGTAAAATTTGAGCGCAATCGAAAAATAATTTCTTGTGAAACTCGCAATTTTACACTTTTTTCGTTTAAAAAAACACGCTCATCCAACAACGCGCCTGAAAAAGCGTTTGCGAAGCTTCCTAGTTGTAAACAATGTAGGCTAGGCCTAGGTGAACAATGTCAAGGAGGTAGGGCCTACCTAACTAGCCTATAGTTAGGCCCTTGTTGATTATATTCTTGTAAAAGGCTTATTTATAACCTTTATTTGGAAGCCTTCCTTCCAGCAAACTTTTTCGACTTCATTTTTTTTACGGCTGGGTGACTAGGCCTACTCGAAATCCCCCCAACTCTGCTTGCTGTATAAGGTGCCTGAGTGTGTAGCGCACCGCGGCTTGGCTGCGGCGCCCTACTAACGGGCACCAAGATTATCATGTTTAGGCCTATACATTGAATATAGCCTACATTGAATTACATTATTGATATATAGGCCTACCTAGGCCTACTACATTGAATTCATTATATTCATTTTCTGAATATCGGCCCCAGTCGTATACCGTATTGAAAAATACTGTAGCTGTATAGGCCTACCAGTTGTACAAAAACCTCCTAATAGTGGCAGTGCTTAGGGCCTATAGTTATTTTTTACCCCGGGGGGGGGGGGGGAACGTAAATTCCCGGGGGGCTGGGGGGGGGGGGGCAAAGCGCCCCGGGATTATACCTGAATTCAACACTGGGCGAAGCCCCAGCCGGCTCATTTTAAGGCGATTTGTAGGCTATCTCAAATGACAGTGAAATATAAAATATAAATTAACCATTTTTGTTGATTGATTGATTGGATATTTTTAATACCGGGACAAGGAATGGCTGTAGGAAAGGAAAAATGTCACGTATTTCCGCTGTTCTTGTGTCTTGTGAATAACATAATATTTAATATGGTAAGTGTTTCCAATAAAATTTTAAACTGACTCGTCGGCTCAGCCCGGCAGAGCACCACTGCGCCCCCCACCCCCACCCAGCCGAACTCAAACATAAGCAAGGTATTAGCACAGATCTAGTGTTGCCCTAACTAACCCCATAGGCCTACAAATACTCCTTTTCGGTTGAAATTCCAGGTTTTGTAGTTTTTTGTTGTTGAAAGTCCTTTATATTTAAATTAGTAACGTTAAAGGGTTTGTATTTTTTCCCAAGTCTGCTGTAATGCATAGTAACCATTTTTGCATGCAAACACTCCATTTTCAACATTTCAAGTGTTAAACTCCAACAAAAGTTGGATCCCCCCCCCCCCCCCCCCCAACCGAACAAGCTCCTCATAGCCAAGAGAAAGGTTTGCTGCCATTGGCGGAGGCGAGATAAAAATAACCCCATAAACTTCTTCGGCCTCGGCCGTATAGAGTTGAGTAGATATTATATAGGCCTAAGTGATTCTTGGAAGAACGCAATTTCACCAAAAGTACCACTGCTAATTGATGTAGCATTAGTCGACGAGACTGAATCAAAGAATGCAGGGGCTTTGTAGTGGTGGGGGTTGTACGAATGCGCAGTAAAAGGAATGTCGTTGTATGAAAGAAATATATTTTACCAACACAAGCAGAAATTATCTGTGCTAGATCACAAGAGCTCCTGATCCACGCTGAGTTAGAATGTAGTTGTCAAAAATTGTTATATTGGGAAAACAATTTCGAGCTATCTGCATTCTTTCGCTGGAACCACTATACTCGCTCAACCGAACATTTAGTTTCGTTCGGTTGGTCGACACACGACATCGGCAGTTCGGCACGTAGCCTACTGCGTTCACAGGTCAGCCAGCAGCTTTACGGGTTACGTGAACTCTGACCCGGTATGGATCGACATACCTCACCTGCAAGGTACCGAAGCTGTTGGACTGGCTTCGAACCCTCTAATCGATTCGCAGATTCTCCCAACGGTATTAGGATCAAAAGTGAATCATAAACACTATCTTGTCAGTTTGTGACCTATTCGACTTGAAAACAACCGAAGAGTTGAACAACTTTATGCTCTAGGACAGAGAAGAACTGAACGGGTGACCGTTTTGCTTGGCTGGAGTTCGTGTGTGGCAACGAGACTAATCGAGAGGAATCTGCGGATAATTTGGGGGTCTGTCGTCGTAGTTTGCGCGGGGCGCCTGACTGGAGGTGACGATATATTGACAATGACAAACGTCGTTGGACATGACTTGTTATAAGTCATTGTAGGTGATTCGATCATCATCCTTCCCGCTTCTAAGGTGATAAAAATAGCCAAAATACATAGAAATAGAAGTTTTAATATTAGTTTTTTCAGGTGCATAATACTATTTGACAAATAACTATAGAAACTTGACAACAATCACCTACAATGCGTACAAAAAGTAAGTCTCCAGGCCTCTAGATATTTTACATACAATAATTGGTATTACCATAGCAATTAATACTATATAAAAATTATCATAATTTAACAAAAAATGATTTTGCAGAGGGACTTAAAAAAGTAAATAGATCCCTCACATACTAAAAACTAAAAAAGCTCATCCATCAACGCGATTAATAAAAACGTTCGCGAAGCGGCCTTTAATATTTATTCATACCGATAGGGCCTATAAAGAAGCCTCTTGATTGATCATTCTCCATAATCATGGACCAAGGTACGACATCTAGAGAACTGCGTGCACCACACAAAAACCTCTCCGTGAAATCTCCCTCCTGCGAGCCACCTGGTCTCTTTGGGGGCTAATACTAAAATTTGTAATATGTATTTGAATTTCTTAAATAAATGGCATGATCTGAACAGAGAAGTGCGGCCATAATGCGCCACTCTTGCCTATGGCTAGGGTGGAAAGACCCATGCTGACTTAATATAGCCTTAGGTAGGAGGAGGAAGGGAATGTTATCGGGTACTCAACAGTCAACACAATCATGACTCTCTCACTCGTCTAACAACGACTTGGCGTTTTTCTAGTATTATTACATAATATGTTTAGGCCTCGGCGAGCGGTACGACTTACGAGTTTGCTTGAAACACTTTCTAGTTTCTAGCTTTGCATGAGCCTGGACAGGACATGGCATATCTTGGTCTAAACGAATTGAGCTTTTTCGACAAGAAGCCAAAAATTCTCATATTTCTCAGTCTCCTCGTCGATCGTCCCCCTCCCCCCAATCCAAATGGCTCATGCACCTTTAAAATTCTCGTGACGTTCATTCATTTCCGCATTCAACTTGTTTGAAACTTGTCGCCTGAGTTAATTATTACTGTCCGTTGTTTGGTTATCGTGATACTTTTTTATATGCTCAACAACAGTTATGTTATCAACTTCTCCACCTAGCAGTAGCAGGGGATAGGCAGGCTTGGCTTAGAGGTAGCCCATGCGTTTCCTTCGAACACGGCAAAAGGGCAAAATATCCTAATGATACCCAAACGCTATCAAATCTGCCCATTGCTAAACTACGATAGTTAATCTGAGCTGAGTCCTGAATGGCATTGGAAAGACGAGACGATACCCGTAATCCGTGAACTTAATTTCAAACAGTTCGGGTAGGCCCCCATAATTTGTTTGGGCCTTTGACTTCCCACGTAGGCTTTTCCAATTTCGAACTCGCGTTTCGTAATCTTCCGATAAACTAAAATTGACTACAAATGACAGGCTACCAATTCATGTAATCGATTTCCAAGTGATTTGTGGCACAGGGAGCGAGACGTAGAGGACAGAGATTCCTAATCAAAAAAATAAACTGGTGTACCTACTCTGGTTTTTGCGCATGTCACATGCCCTCATAGTCTCGGTCAGGTCAGGGTATCCGACCCTCCTCCCCACGAAATCGCAAGAATGGAATAGTACTAAACAGCACTGTGTTTTCCTTCGCAGTCTCATCGCTGATTTCATTAAGGCCGTCTGCCTTGTTTGGGTACCCGTAGTTCTGAAAAATTGGAAGTGGCAAGATTTTGCGATTCTGACAATATGTGGAAATCGACGAAAGCACTTTAAGGCTATTGTACCACCTCTGGCCGATAATTTGAAAGTCGAAGAAACATGTCTGAGAAGTTTGCTGAATGAAAGAAGGCCTTTAAAATAGCAGGAAAAAAATGTGAATTTTTTTAGGCGGGACATAGCCTCACTTTTGGAAATTATATTTAGATTTTTGGACAAAAGTGTAATATACAAGACTAGTTCAAAATTAAATTTTGAGAATCGGTTTTCTGGACATAGTTTCTAAACACCTTTAGCTATAACTTGACTAGGCCTATAGCTAAAATAGTTTGCTGAAAATAACAATTGGTGTACGAATTTTTTTGTCAAACGGTACAAATAGTTTTGTACCGTTTGACAAAAAAAAATCGTACACCAGCTGTTATTTTCAGAAAACTATTTTAGCTATAGTCAAGTTATAGCTAAAGGTGTTTAGAAACTATGTCCAGAAAACCGATTCTCAAAATTTAATTTTGAACTAGTCTTGTATATTACACTTTTGTCCATAAATCTAAATATAATTTCCAAAAGTGAGGTTATGTCCCGCCCAAAAAAATTCACATTTTTTTTCTGTTTTTTTAAAGGTCTTCTTTCATTCAGCAAACTTTTCAGACATGTTTCTTCGACTTTCAAATTATCGGCCAGAGGTGGTACAATAGCCTTAAAAGCTTGTAAAATGCTACCATTTGCTTTGTTAAAAATAAAAATAAATAAATGGGGTTCTGCACCCCAGACCCATTCCAAACCAGGCCATTCCCCTCAGACACCCCATTATCATATCATATCATTATGATATCATGATATGATGATATGAATCAAAATGGCTTTATGCACTGTGCAGTTTGATACATTGAATTGGACACTGAACACAGTGCATATTAATTACGTTCCGATTAGGCCTGTATATTTTGACCCTGCAATATACAAAACCTAGAACAGAACAGGCGTACTCATACAATTGTATTTATAGACATTCCATTATTGAACAGTGAACTTTTAAGCTTTGACACATTGCCTACTTGGAATGCATGTCAAATGTTTATACATATGGATGCACAATTTTGGATACCCAAGTCTGTGAATATAGGCCTAGTGCCTATAATATATTATACACCTCTTGGTCTTGGGTAAGCTGCTCTTTATAACATTATATAGAACCCCCGTCCGTTAATGAATACATGCTATGCCTATATTTGTGCACATAAGGCAGAATTTTCTAAATGCCCATTTTAGATTGGTACGATGAAACAAAAATAAGCAGTTTTTATTTACTACAATTCAGAAATTAAAAAAGGTCCGCCCCAACCGGGAATCGAACCACGGATCTCCCACATTCCAGGTGGACGTCTTAACCACATGTACCCGTCCTGATGGTCTAGTGGTTAAGACGTCCACCTGGAATGTGGGAGATCCGTGGTTCGATTCCCGGTTGGGGCGGACTTTTTTAATTTCTGAATTGTAGTAAATAAAAACAATTACACCCACGGGAGTGTTTCCCGATTAACCAAATCGAGAGAAAAATAAGCAGCTTGAAGCCGATCTAAAAATTTCACCAAAGCGCAAATTTTCGCAAAATGTCATGTAAAATCACAAGTATAGATATTGTTAATACCGTAATTTTAGTATTTTAGTAATTTTAATATTATCCTCTAGATTATGACGTGGTACTAATTTATTGGTATCAATAATTTTGTTAGTACTTTTTTGTCATGTCACTCGATTCATCAGCGTGTATCATGAAATTAATCACAATATATCTGCCACAGTATCCATGACCAAATGAGCTACGTCTTGAAGGCAACCTAAACCAAACATAGACAAGACACACCAAAAAAAAGTTTGCGTTTTTTTTTGCGACCAACTTGGCGTATAGGCCAGGTCACTGATGGTAGAGATTCATCTCATTCCCAGAGATGCATGGATTTAGAAACATTAAACTTACGAGCTCTAGCATCTTTTAGTTGGACACCCGCCTTTAAAAAAACTTGTGTAGCCTAGACCTATCCATATGAGGTTGTCTACATCTACAATGTTATTTTATAACCTAATTAGGTCATAAAGGTGTATTTATAAAATTGAAAAACTGAATTGAAATTTGGGTGCATAAAGCTAAGTATTAAATAAATTATAATGTTACATTCACCAAGTAGTCCAATAAATGTCGACCGCGTTAAAAAAAACTTATGTAGCTCTATTGTCAGTTGTCAGTCGATCACTATTTCCCTTTTCTTGAAGATAGGCCAGGCCTACGTCGTACGTGATGCCAGTGCCGGCTCAAGACAAGGCGCAATATTGCCGGTCCACGTGACCCCAAATAATTCATTCTACCATTGATTCTACCGTTTCAAGACAATGTTTCAGTTCCGCACTGAACGACTTGTACTATTTGCATATTCTAGAAAAGTGAAAAACGTGATTGAAATCCCTTGAGCAATCTATGTTTGTCTCTTGCGCTTGAGGCTGTAGGCCTATGCTCATGCCACACCTTAACTATTCGACTACTTACCTACTTACTTTCTTTCTTCCTTTTACTTAGGGCTACTTTCACATAGACAGTAGCCCCATGATCAAGAAGTCTAGGGGTGCGGCCTGTTATTCTCCTTCTCCCTATGGCTGTGTGTGTGTGTGTGTTTATTGAAATTGTCGATGTTTTATTTTTGTTTCTTTATCAATAAGCCTAGCCTACAGTAGGTCTATAGATAGACCACCGAAAGAGTTGGCTCGAGCGGTAAGCGGGAGGTCCCGGGCTCGAATCCCGTCGAGACCGGCAATCGTCCGGACTGAAGGTTTTTTCCGAAGCTTTCCTCAGTCGTTAATGCAAATGCAAGGCCTTCACAAATGTCCTATCCGCAATATGCCTACAAAATCTGACGTGTATACTGTATACCCTACGCGGGCATCCTACAAAAATTAATTAATTTTATAGAGAGACCATTAGGCCTTTAGGTCTTTTTAGAGTAATTTAAGTTGCTGTTTATTATTAAATAGGCCTTCAAACAATACATGGCATATGACCGATAGGCCATACATTAATTGGTATTTGCCCTAGGCCCTATATGGTATAGGTCTACAAAATTAAGTTCCGTACTTTGGACTGCTTTTTATTTATTTTTACTCTTTTCAACTTAACAATTGCCTCTTTTTAAATCGCGTTTTTAACACCAAATAAATCAATACTCACACATTGGCGTGAGGTTTTCACTAATTTCTAATATTGTTTACATGTGAATATTTAAAAATTAAATTCGACAATCCAAAGTTGAACCAGGAATCGGGGCAACTTTGGACTGTCATATGAAAATACAGATTTCTATGTGCAACTTTGGATGATTTTATATATGGATGTGAAGGAAAACATTAGGTTTGCAAAAAAAGATCTTTGATAGGATGTATTGTAATTTGTAAAGGGGTATTTAACCGCTAAACTAAAAAAATATATTTTATTCAGGCTAACTAGTAATGAATTTAGCAATAAACAGAAAAATTATTGGTGCCACCATGACCTCCCAAAAAATTGTCAAACATGACATTTTTCGAGCTAGGTCCCATCGGCAAAAATCTCCCATAAGAAATAACATGGGGACGATCTTTATGCCCCGTGACCTTGGATGATTTTGATCCAAAAAAATATTGGCCATTATTGACGTACTCTACAGCCTTTTTTGTAAATTCTCTATATTTTGTTTTGTAATTTGGGCAAGTAGTTTGGTCAAAATATGCTGATTACCAAGTTGGGGTGTGATTTTGGAATGCATATTTTTGCGTGTTTGAGGGGATATTTGGGTACAGTTTCAAGACACGATGTTATAAAGGGGCATTTTAGATTGGTATGCTCTAGTATCTATGTGGACCAAAAAAGAAGCAGGTTAAAGCCTATTTAAGAAATTTTCCAAAACACAAATTTTCGTTAATTTCAGGATCAAAAAAATTAAAAAATTCGTGTTAAATCACAGTTGCAAAATATAATTTTTTAAACGGTCATTTAAGTGTAGTATTGTGCTATAGATCACGTGGTAAAAATAATTTTTGGGGTTTTTAGCCCCTGTAAGGATAATACATTTTAAAATAAGGAATATAAATATGTCATGTTCACCAAAAGTTAATGTTTTTGCAAGAAATACCATCTTTATTGGCCAAAACAACAGCTGATGTCATAATCCAAAGTTATAACCCCGGGATTCTAAAGTAGCCCCGGTTGACCGGTACCGGTGTGGTTCTTTGGTCTTGTGGTTAGTGTCTCTGCTTCCTATGCAAAAGGTCCAGGGTTCGATTCCCGCTATAGACAGAAGTTTATAAAAACTTCTGATTTGGATCAGTTCTTGTCTTAGGAATTAGTAAACGGTGACTGTAGAGCCGTCCTAGCAACGAGGCACATAATAAATTCAAAGTTGTTCTGTTGTGGCATTGTTGATTCTGGCGTTGATCCGCGGGTGTTCGCACTGTCCATACCACTGATTGCTATATTTCCTATTGAAAAATATCGATCTTTGGTTGGTTATCACTCACACGTCGATTCCGTCGGGGCCTACAGGGTTGGCTTGATCGCTTTGGTTTAATGTCTCCCACTGGAAATCAGTTATGTGACTGAGTGAGTATAGACTCTATAACTACGATTTTTATTTATTTAGTTATTTAGTTCAAAAATTCAAATTATACCGTTGTCATGTTTACTATAGCAGTATGCGACATTGTCTACACAGGCTAGGCCCTATAGGCCCTACCTACCTAACTACCTACATACTTACCTACATTTCCATGAAGCCCTGTCCCTGTACAAACTGAGACCTTTTGCTGAACAAAGTTCAAGTTTAATTTTTTATTCATTTTAGGCTTATCTATTAATTCTTCTACCTCTAGGGTTTGTAGGCCTACCCTGCCCTTGTGCCCTTTACCCCTGCTAACGTGGCTCATATTGACTTCACTACAGGCTACTCACATAATGATGAAGGTATAAATCTACGTTTCATAAATAATAAAAACCTCATTTGGGTCATTCCATTGAAAGTCATCCAGGATGTGTTGCTGACCCATCCCAGATATTTTTAAAAATTTTACCATTTTACTTTTACATGTAAGCAAACTCTAAAAATGAACATTTCAAATTGTTATCTCACTTCATTTAGTACCTACTAGCCTTCAAAGGTGGTCCGATGTAGCAAAAAGCGCCAATTTAGAGTTTTATGTTAAAACCTTAAAACCTATATTTGGTGATTTTCAAAGTTTGATGAATTACCTTCCTACACAGCATTAATGTTTTTAGTTTTCCCAAAACATTTGTCAGACCTTAGCATTATTGTTTGTAAGTTTTTCATTAATACTATTTCAAAACTCCAGCTACATTCATATTTCTAAATTAGAAATATAACTAGTTGTCTCAATAGCACATGAACATTTGGCTAGATTAGCTTGAGAATTCCTTTATTTCAGCAATATTATGGTAAAACATTTTCTCGGTGCATAGCCCCGGAAAAGTTTTCGATTCTATGTGATTGTTGTGAGTATTTTGCCGTTTTTTAAATGACAAAAACATTAGGGCCTGTAAAAGATTTAGTACATGAAAAAATGCAAAATAAGACAAAAAATATATCAATATTTATATATATGCCTAAAATATCAAAATAAATAAAATAAAATAAAATAAATTGTATTTAGAGTCTACCCACTCAGCTATATTATAGACCCTAACTGATTTTCAGTGGGGGACAGTAAATCAAAGCGACCAAGCCAACCCTGTAGGCCCCGACGCAATCGACGAGTGAGCGATAACCAATCAAAGACCAATATTTTTTTAATATGAAATATAGCAATCAGTGGTATGGACAGTGCGAATACCCGCGGAATTAGCCAGAATCAACAAGGCCAATTCAGAAAAACTTTTAATTTATTATGTGCCTCGTTACTAGGACGGCTCCAAAGTCACCGTTTACAAACTCCTAAGACCAGAACTGATGGACTTTAGTCCAAATCAGAAGTTAAAAAACTTCCGACTTGGCGGGAATCGAAGCATGGACCTTCTGCATTGGAAGCAGATACGCTAACCACAAGACCAACGAGCCACACAACAATAAATACCTAATGAATATCAAATAAAAATTGTTCTCCCCTCGCTCACATCTGACCAAATTTGACTCGCCCCCCGCCACTGCCCGCCTACTTGAACATATGTTGTTGGGTCGTCTGGGAATCATTCCAAAAGCAAAAAGTGCAAGCTCTTCATTTTATTGGAGCTCTTATCGCATGGTCCAGACAGCCGTGTAGAACATCATACCTTGGTGCTGTGGTAATGTGGCAATGCAAGACATAGCCTCCTGCAGACCAATGTAAAATCAATTTTAGGCTGATACCACAGGCTTTTGCGTTATTCTCATCACATTAGACTTACCTATACTAGGAAAACGCTCAAGTCCCGCCGCGTTGATGGATGAGCTTTTTTGTAAGTTTTTAGTTTGCGTAGGACCACTTTTCCTTTGCAAGTGCTTTTTGAACGCATTGTAGGTGATTGTTGTCAAGTTTCTATTGTTACTTGTTAATTGTTATTTTAAACCTAAAAAAAAAATCATATTAAAACCCTTATTTCTATGGATTCTGGCTAACTTTTTCAACTTTTTCTTTCACAAGGTACTACATCACCATTACCTTAAAGTCCATGTCAAATATGAACGTTGTAGCCCCACCCGTTTGGTCAGAATCGGCCCAAATGTCACGAAAATATCACACTAAAAATCGAAAAAAATCGTAAAAGTACGATATTTATGAGAGATATTTCTTCGATTGTACCAAAAAACAATACACCTCTAAGTTTAGAGATTTCGAAGATCCCCTCCAATTTTCATCAAGATCGCTTATGCCGTTTGCCCGGAATCGTGCTAACAAACAGACAAAAATACAAAAAAAACAAAAAAACATTGGAGCTAAACGTTTTGGGAGGTCAGTGAAATTGAAGTCTTCGCTTCGCTCATCCAATAAACGGGAGCAATTTGAGAAACGAATAGAGATTTAAATCCATGGTACTAAATTGATTAAATTTACACAATTTTAGCAAAAGCGAACATCTAATCTCTTTACCGAACTGAACCAAATGAAGTAAAAGTGCACATGATTTAAAATTTAAAATTAATGATTTTTATTACAAAAATAATTTGATATAGTTATAGGCCTAAGTCAAAATCATCCTGGAATGTCAAAGCACCAATGATATTAGACGAGGGGGCGAAGCGACGAGTCTTACAACGCAAGTCCTACGGTACAAGGTCTGTTTTTTGGTCTGTGAGTTCTCTCCAGCACAGCCGAACAGCTAAACAGATTGCGCTGAAATTTTTAACAGACATCCGGTACCAATCCCAGGGTGCAGTTAACATTTTGAGCAAAATCCGTTACGATTTAAACTCACAATCATTTTTATCAAATCAAGTTTTCATGCACTGACCTAGGTGTATCGAACGTTGCACGCTCAAGATTACCCAAAATTCCGCTCGGAAAATGAGCGAACATTGCAATCATTAGCCTACTCGTATTTCGTACTAGCTATGTTTTCCGTAGTATTGCCTATGCATTTAACTAGGAAAACGCTAAAGTCCCGCCGCGTTGATGGATGAGCGTTTTTTTTGTAAGTTTTTTGTTTGCGTTTTTTGCGTTTGTTTACACTTTTCCTTTGCAAGTGCTTTTTGAATGCATTGTAGGTGATTGTTGTCAAGTTTCTATTGTTACTTGTTAATTGGTATTATAAACCTAAAAAAACTCATATTAAAACCTTTATTTCTATGAATTCTGACTAACTCTTTCTACTTTTTCTTTAAAAAGGTACCCCATCACCATAACCTTAATGTCCATGTGAAATCTGAACGTTGTAGCCCCACCCGTTTGGTCAGAATCGGCCCAAATGTGACGAAAATATCGCACTAAAAATCGAAAAAAATCGTAAAAGTACGATATTCATGAGAAATATTTCTTCGATTGTACCCAAAAGCAATACACCTCTAAGTTCAGAGAAAACGAAGGTCCCCTCAAAATTTCATCAAGATCGCTTATGCCCGGAATCCTGCTAACAAACAGACAAAAAACAAAAAAAAAAAAAAAAAAAACAAACATTGGAGCTAAATTTTTTGGGGGTCAGTGAAATTGAAGTTTTCGCTTCGCTCGCTACGCTCATCCAAAAACATGTTCTATAACTATAATCCAGAAATAATAAAATTATCCAGAAATAAAAAAATCTATACCGACGTCCGCTGTTTGAACCTGGGTCTCCAAACATTCCGGGTATAAAGGCACCTTTGCCAACTAGACTAGGAAAACGCCAAAGTCGTTGTTAGACGAGTGAGTGAGCCATGGCATTGTGTTTAGTACCCGGGAACATTCCCTTTCTTATCCCTATACCTAAGGCCTGGCCTATCATAGGCTAGAGTGGTGCATTATGGCCTTGCTTGCTTGCTTGCTCTTGTACCAACTAAACTCAAAACCTTATTAATTATACAAACTTAAATGCAAATGTTCCCGGGTACTCAACACATGACTCGCTCACTCGTCTAACAATGACTTTGGCGTTTTCCTAGTATTTAAAAAATTATTAATAATATGTTTTGAATTGCATATAACGCAGTTTAGTCTACATCAACTGTGACAATACTATGGAAAACATAGCCAGTACGAAATACGTGTAAATATTTCAGATTTACTCAACCTCCAAGCAGAATTTGGGGGTACCTTGAGTGTGCAAGATTCGATTCCTTGGTCACTGCATACCTACAATCACAGCCACAATGATTCGATAACTAGGAAAACGCTTAAGTCCCGCCGCGTTGTTGGCGTTTTCCTAGTATTTAAAAAATTATTAATAATATGTTTTGAATTGCATATAACGCAGTTTAGTCTACATCAACTGTGACAATACTATGGAAAACATAGCCAGTACGAAATACGTGTAAATATTTCAGATTTACTCAACCTCCAAGCAGAATTTGGGGGTACCTTGAGTGTGCAAGATTCGATTCCTTGGTCACTGCATACCTACAATCACAGCCACAATGATTCGATAACTAGGAAAACGCTTAAGTCCCGCCGCGTTGTTGGATGAGCGTATAATTGGTGCATTGAGCTGCCATGTGTTATGTGGATTTTCTGTTGTTCTGTAAAAAAATTCTAAGTTCAAGATTTTTTTTAAATTAAATTAAATTAAATTAAATTAAAAATAAACTTTTTTTCTAAATTAATCATAATTTAAAAAAAAGAAAAAAATCGAAAAATTGCGATTTTTATAAGAAATAATTATTCGATTAGACTCAAATTTCACACGAATATATAAATTCATAAAATTAAGGTTCTGTGAAAAAATAATTGAAATCGGAAAAAGCATGTACCGGTAGGTGTTATAAGTCAAAGAAATTTTTTCGAAAAAATCGAAAAAAAATCGTAAAATTGCGATTTTCACGAGAAATAATTTTCCGATTGCGCTCAAAAACGTGGCAGTTTTAAGTTCAGAGATTTCGAAGGCCTCCATAAAATTTCATGTCAATCGGAGTATTGGTTTAGCCGGAATCGTGTTAACAAACACACAAAAATACAAAAAGAAAGAAAGAAAGAAAAAAAGAAAAAAAAAACATTCCGGATTTTTTTCTCCAGTGTAGTGAAATGGAATATTCGCTTCTCTCGCTACGCTCATGAAATGACTTCTTTAAAAACAAAACCATTGTCGTTAAAATAAATCCTACAACTTTTAAGATTATTTTTCAATTTATCGTTTCTTGTAGATTTAAATCGCAACGGATTTTTTTCATTTTGTTAGCAGTTCTCAGGTACCTGGTCACGGATGTCTGTTTTTAAATTTCAGCTCAATCTATTTGCCCGTTCGGCCCTGTGGGACCGGACAGACAGACATATGGACATACATTTAGGTCTAACATATTATACGAAGGCTCGTTTGAGTTGAATTGTTCCTCGATCGCTCCACTCCCTCCGCCCTCGTCTAACTAGGAAAACGCCAAAGTCGTTGTTAGACAAGTGTGCGAGTCATGTCTGTGAGTTCGTTCCAGAACGGCTGAATAGATTGCGCCGCATTTTGAGCAAAATCCGTTACAATTTAAACTCACAAGATATAATAATTTTAAAAAATGCTGAGAATGTCACATTTAATTTGACGACAATGGTTTTTGTTCTTGAAGAAATAATTTTTATGTGACTAAGATAACGAATCTCCACGCTCAAGTCTTCCAAAATTCCGCTGGGTGATTGAGTAAACCTTGCAATCTTTAATCGTATTTCGTACTGGCTATGTTTTCCATAGTATTGTATGCATTTCAAAGCATATCTATAATTTTTAATGAAATCCAGATACAAAATCCATCCCGACCGGGGTTTGAAAAATTAGGTCTCTCACATTCCGGGTATAAAGGCGCCTTGGTCGACTAGACTAGGAAAACACCAACATCGTTGTTATAAATGTCATGTGTTGAGTACCCGGGAACAAGTCCTTTGGCGCGTCCTTAGGCCTACCTCCACCTACCGAAGGCAGGATCTAGACGTCTTTCCTCCCTAGACTATTAGCTTTGAGTATGGAACCTCTATTAGGCTAGAGTTAGGCGCATTATGACCTTACTGTTGACGCGCCACCTTCCCCATAACCCCCTACAAAATATCGAAAAAGGTGACGAGATGGAATACATAATTACCGCTCCCTTATATACAATGTAAACTCAAAACCATACCATTTTACCTTGTATATCAATCAACTTGAAGGCAAATGTATCCGGGTACTCAGCACATGACTCGCTCACTCGTCTAACAACGACGAAACTGTAGATCAGCACATTCTCACAATTTGTCCCTTCATGCCCGCAGCCCATTTATTGCGGAATACGGATGGTCAGTCCGCTGACTGCGTGGGACCTACTCGCTGAATAACGAGACAGGTGCATTCTAAGAGAGAAACGTGCGGGAGATGACAGGCCTATGTGGGCGAAGTGAATGCAGCATGCGAAGAACAAAAGACGGTAGACTATATTTCAAAGACAGTGCCAGGGCGTAAACAGCTGTCAAGAGTTGCATCTCAGTCTCACTAATGTAGGCAGGTATCAGTGATGCATGCAAATTATGAATCATTAACACCATTGCTGAGGAAGAAAGTTCTACGACTCAGCGAAACGTCGCTTCATCCAGATGAATGTATGGCCTACGGAAGCCCCCCCTCAATAAAAAAATCTTGCTACATCTTGCCAAGAACTTGTTATAAATTTCCCGAGATTTATGGCAAGATTTTGTAAGATCATCCATCAGCAGTGCTAACTCGTTGCAACACAAATCTAGCTATCCACAGGTTCGATTCTGGTCACCGGCAACAAAGTTTCTTCAGTTATAGTGTAAATGTATAGGCCTACCTAGCCTTTGGGCTCTACAATTTTACTTTTTACATGTACACTACTACCAGCATTTCCATTTAAACCTACAAGAAATAATAAACTGAAAAATAGACTTCCAATGTTTAGAAATTATTTTAACGACAATGTTTTAGATTTTGAAGATATTTTTTGTTTGTTATTCGCCTGGCCGTGAAATGCCGTGCCCATGCAAGGTCTGTCGAATGTTGGACGTCAAGGTACCCCCAAATTCCGCTCGTAGATTGAGTAAACCTTGCAATATTTACACGTATTTCGTACTGGCTATGTTTACCATAGTAGGCCCTATTGCCACAGATGATGGACTACACTGCGTTATATGAATTTCAAAACATGTTAAATTATGTAAAACACTTGGCTGTCGGGTGTCGCCGCGTCCATGATAGATGAAAACTGACGTTGCTTGGTGGGGGTGACTTGCACAGACGAGCTGGACCGAGTAGGTTCGTTCTGTGTAAGTACCCTTTAAGTGTTTTTTAAACTCTGAAGATGGACCGTGTAACCGGTCCGAAACGTCAGTTTTCATCTATCATGGACGCGGCGACACCCGACAGCCAAGTGTTTTACATTGACTCCGGCCGCGAAAGCCTACGACAAGTTTTATGTTAAATTATTTTTGAAATACAATCTAGAAATAACAAAATCTTTCCCGACCAGGGGATTGAACCCACTTCTTTCACATTTCGGCTACAAGGGCGCCTTAGCCAACTAGACTAGGGAAACGCCAAAGTCGTAGTTAGACGAGTGAGCGAGTCATGTGGTGAGTACCCGGGAACATTTGCATTTAAGTTTGATAATTATTCGTATAAATAATAGTTTTTTAAAGTTTAGTTGGTATACGGGGACGGGCGCGTCAACTGTAAGGTCATAATGCGCCTCTCTAGCCTATGATAGGCTAGGTAGGCCTAAGGTAGGGGGAAGAAAAGTAATGTAACCGGGTACTCAACACATGGCTCACTCACTCGTTTAACAACGACTTTGGCGTTTCCCTAGTTATAATTATAATTATTATTTTGTTTTGTTAGAAATCAATATTTAATTTTAAAAATGATTTTTTCGGGTGGTGAAACGGACAGACATCGTGACGTCAGTACACAGCGTTTAAGATAAGTTCAATGGGAAGAAGTAAACATACTTCTTACTAAAAAATATGTGTTTTTTTCTATTAAAGTGCTTCTAAGTTTACTTAATATATTACGTTTGAACTGTATTCATAAGGCATCATGCAGTATATAACATTAATATTTTTAAAGTTATAATATGATTTGAACAAATAATATCAAAGGATTAAAACTCGTTAACAACGGAATAGGCACTACATACAGGATTAGACAACTTACTTCAACGACCTGTCAGTATGTATCATGGAGAAACTCGTTAACAACAGAATAGGCACTACATACAGGATTAGACAACTTACTACAACGACCTGTCAGTATGTATCATGGAGAAACTCGTTAACAACGGAATAGGCACTACATACAGGATTAGACAACTTACTACAACGACCTGTCAGAATGTATCATGGTGAAACTCGTTAACAACGGAATAGGCACTACATACAGGATTAGACAACTTACTACAACGACCTGTCAGTATGTAACATGGAGAAGGCAGTGCTTGCAGCAACTACCTATCTAGGTGCCCGTTAATAGTCAGTGGAACAAGCGTAAAAACATTTCAAATCCGGAAACCAGCACCAAAATTTAGGAACAGGTAAAAGACGTATTTTAGAATGTTATTTTCACGGGGGACACGCATGGTAGCAAATAAGTCACCTGTCATGGCGTCCACAAGATGGCCGCCAAAATTATTCTTAAAATTGCTGTAACTCAAGAAGTAATCATCAGATTTGGATAAACCAGGTATTGTTTTATTCAGTTTTTAATGCTCTACAAAAAATGTCATTTGAAATTTTACCGTAAATACAATAGTTTTAATTATATTTATATATTATTACAATGAATTGCAATTATAGCACTTTGGTATATATATAATTATTTATACGTAGAAATCGTTAGATTGTCATAAAATTTTCAGACTATACTAAAATAACGCCAATAAATCCAAAATTTTAAGTCCCAAAACGAAATTCTTCTAACTTTTTGATTAATTAATTAATGAAATTAAGCATTAATTAAAGTCCAATTAAATGTTTCTTATTCACGTACCAAAGTCACGTAGTGTATCACACAAGAACAATATGACCACAATGAACCAAAAAATATTGGTTCCAAAAATTGATTCCAATCACTTTCCTATTAATTAAATTAATTAAATTAATTAAAAATAATGACAATAATCTCAATTAATTTTTTAAAATTAACGCAATGTGGTCGACCTTGGTATCATTTTAAAGCTAGTTTTAAGACGAATTAATGTAATGAAAAAATTAATTAATTTCATTAATTTATCACCGAATTAATTACATTTTAGTTAAATTATCTCACTTTTGACATATGTCTTGTAATGTTTACCTGAAACTCGATCGATCGTCATAAAATTTTACCACTTTACTAACATAATGCCAATGAATCCAAAATGCCATGTCATGAATCAAAATTCCTATAACTTACCGATTAATTAAGTAATTAATTGAAGAAATTCTTTAATCTCAATAATTGTTGTTTACAACCATGTAGCACATACAAAATGCCAACAGGAGTATCAAATATAAATAATGCAAGTATAATTTTGAAAATAAATAGTCCCAAAATTAAGTTCATGCTACTTTCCCGTTAATTGAATCCACCACAAATTTATTTTCCCGTAAAATAAGCTTGCAAATGGTTCCTAGTTTGGCTGTGTTAATTTTACACAACAAATGGTGATTAAATCAATTAATTTAATTAATGCACTAAGTCAATTAACGGGAAAGTAGAATGAATTTAATTTTGGGACTATTTATTTCTAAAATTTTACTCGCATTGTTTATATTTAATACTCCTGTTGGCGTTTTGTATGTGCTACGTGGTTGTAAACAACAATTATTGAGATTAAAGAATTTCTTCAATTAATTACTTAATTAATCGGTAAGTTATAGGAATTTTGTTTCGTGACATGACATTTTGGATTCATTGGCATTATGTTAGTAAAGTGGTATAATTTTATGACGATCGATCGAGTTTTAGGTAAACATAACAAGACATATGTCAAAAGTGAGATAATTTAACTAAAATGTAATTAATTCGGTGATTAATTAATTTAATTAATTATTTTTTTCATTACATTTATTCGTCTTAAAACTAGCTTAAAAATGATTCCAAGGTCGACCACATTGTGTTAATTTTACAAAATTAATTGAGATTATTGTCATTATTTTTAATTAATTGAATTAATTGAATTAATAGGAAAGTGATTGGAATTAATTTTTGGAACTAATATTTTTTTTGGTTCATTGTGGTTATATTGTTCTTTTGTGATACACAACGTGACTTTGGTACGTGAATAAGAAACATTTAATTGGACTTTAATTAATGCTTAATTTCATTAATTAATTAATCAAAAAGTTACAAGAATTTCGTTTCAGGACCTAAAATTTTGGATTTATTGGCGTTATTTTTGGTTAGTCTGAAAATTTTATGACAATCTAGCGAATTCTACGTATAAATAATTATATGTATACCAAAAAGTGTTATAATTGCAAAACATTGTAATAATATATAAATATAATTAAAACTATTGTATTTACGGTAAAATTTCTATGACATTTTTTGTAGAGCATTAAAACCCGAATAAAACAAAACCAAGTTTATCCAAATCTGATGATTACTTCTCGAGTTACAGCAATTTTAAGAATTATTTTGGCGGCCATCTTGTGGACGCCATGACAGGTGACTTATTTGCTACCATGCGTGTCCCCCGTGAAAATAATTCTAAAATATGTCTTTTACCTGCTCCTAAATTTTGGTGCTGGTTTCCGGATTTGAAATGTTCCTATAGTTTTAGCAGCTTGTTCCACGGACTATAAGGCGCCGCAGCCAAGCCGCGGTGCGTTACACACTCAAGCACCTTATACAGCAAGCAGAGTTGGGGTGATTTCGAGGTGTTACCCAGCCGTCTTGAAACGAGATGTGAACTTGAAAACTATCAAAATCGAGGGAATTTAGGTACCTGACAACACATGCCAAATTTGGTTGGGGTACGAGCATTCCTTCTTGGTGAAAAAATGGCTTGAAACATGCTCAAAATCACTTTAAGGATGTTAGCTACTGCTAGCTACTGCTACTACTACGGTCTAATTCGTCAGTTTCAATCGGCCCACGATTCTGACCAAACGGGTGGGGCTACAACGTTCATATTTTACATGGACATTACCTAAGGTAATAGTGATATAGGGTCTTTTGAAAGAAAAAGTAGAAAAAGTTTGCTAGAAGGCTTCCAAATAAAGGTTTTAATATAAGCCTTTTACAAAAATATAATCAATAAGTAACTATAGTTACTTGACAATAATCACCTACATTGTTGACAATAAACAAGTCTTTTGACCACTAGATATTTTAAATTCTATTGTTAATTGGTAATACCATATCAATTAAATCGACTTTGATAAGATTATTGTATTTTAACAAATAATTTTGTAATGGAACTTGAAAAAGTACTGAGATCCCACATATAACAAAAAACTTGTAAAAAAACAGCCAAACCTTACACAGTCAAAAGCAATGACATCTAAAAGAAATGCCAAGCTTATGTACCCTCCTACATTTTCGCAATCTTAATACATAAATTCACTTTGCCCTGTGACTGTATCCTTGCAAAGCTTGGCAAAATAAATTTGCACAAACTTTTACATTTAAAACAATAGTTGCAAATAAAATTTTGCCACGCTTTGCAAGGATCCAGTCACAGGGCAAAGTTAATTTATGTATTAAGATTGCGAAAATGTAGGAGGGTAGGCCTAAATAAGCTTGGCATTTCTTTTAGATGTCATTGCTTTTGATTGTGTAAAGTTTGGCTGTTAGATTTACAAGTTTTTTGTTATGTGGTGTGTTATACATCCAGATGGCGAGGTTTTCTGTGTTCTGACATCACATCCATCCATGTCAATGCCTTCCTCCTGTAAAAGGCGTATAGGCCAAAACTCAAGATAAAATAAAACTGATGTGTACATTCGAACGGGGTACATAAACGTGTTTGATTGTTCATTGTTCACTTAGCTGTGTCTAATAGCCTCGTTCGTGGCATGGGTGACTATTTTCTTTACTGTTTAATTATTGTTTGTGAGAAAAGAGAAGGGAATTTATTTCCCATCAATTTCTTTGTCGTGATACAGTATTGAAGAATTCTATTGCAGGTAATAAGGACACTGGCATATAGGTAGTGATTACAGAACTCCACCAGTTACCTACATGGTCTTCGTTCCATTCTGCTCAGCAATCTCTTTTAGGCTTATTCCTGGAGCTCAATTTGATAATATTTAATTCACCCCAGAAATGTTGAGTTAAAGTTTATATTTGGTACTATTTATAATTGACGTGATTTATTGAGATATAGGGCTATTGTTATCATCTACGGAACAGCTTTTACCCAAGAATACCTGTTTGGAATAAGTTTTTACACGATTTATCTCGAGGCAGCCCATGTGGGCTCTGGCTCTGCGGGAAGACTGAACCTGCTAATGATGATTATTAGAGATAGGTGAAAATAGCATTTTTGTTAGGCGAGCAATTCATTTTTGAACCAAGCATTACGTATGTTTTCTCATCGATAACTTGTGTTTGACGTTACCCTTCAAAATATGCATGTTCGAATTTTGGTTAGCACTTTGCAGTGTGTTCAAAAATATATTTTAGTTGAACGCATTAGTTTCCAAGCAAAGTGGTTGCTATTTTATAGTGGCGAATACTGCAACTGAGTTAACGGGAGGCGGAGAAGCGCGCTATGTGCTTTCTTGAAGAACACATGTGTTTGTCACTTATATATGTACTGGCGTCAGAAGTAAATCAGGAGCTGACCGGCTGGGTATTGTTGATACCTTGATTTACTTCTGATCTGACGCCGGGTGTACAAGCACACAGGTTCATTGTCGTTGCTCTACCAATATTTTGTTAGTAACTTATAATTGATGAATCTCAAAAGCATGGAGGTGCACCAAAATTATTAAATCGCTCCCCAATATTGTGAGATAAGTTTAATATTGTTTTGAGGCAATTGTACCACCTCTGGCCGATAAATTAAAAGTCGAAGAAACATGTCTGAAAAGTTAGCGGAATGAAAGAAGGCCGTTAAAATAATAGAAAACAAATTGTGAATTTTTTTGGGCGGGACATAACCTCACTTTTAGAAATTATATTTAGATTTTTGGACTAAAGTGTAGCCTAATATACAAGACTCGTTCAAAATTAAATTTTGAGAATCGGTTTTCTGGACATAGTTTCTAAACACGTTTAGCTATAACTTGACTATAGCTAAAATAGTTTTCTGAAAATAACAGTTGGTGTACGAATTTTTTTGTCAAACGGTACAAATGCGAGTTTTGTCTCGCATATACCACCAAGTGATTGCTCTTGCAGAAATTAATGAAGTGAAAACATAATACAAGCACTATTTAATCGGAATAAATATTTTTCTAATTGCAAGTATTGTTTTCGTTTTAGCATATTGTTTTTATCGGCAAGTTTGTAGTGAAAAGTGACTATAAGTAAGAATAGAATTAACTGTGTTTTTTTTAAAGCAAATAGCTGAATATGGTGTTATTTAACAAATTAGGGTGAAAAACTGAATATGGTATTTTTACCATTTGGCGGTGTTAGTATATGGTTTTATTGCCATTTAGCGGTGTTTATTAAATAAAACCAAAAACACACACCTTTACGCATTCATACAGCTGACCAATAGCCTGTCACATCACTGTAGGCCACACATTCATAGTTTTGCCATAGTTTTGCCCATAGATATCCCATATAATTAGCTAGATTAGCAGTCAGCGGTCCACTTCCGGGACAATTGGAAGCCATCTTGAATGGGTGAGTTTGCATGTTAATTAGATGGGAGCGATTAATCGAAAAAATATTTTTAAAGATGGCCGCCAGTTTGACAGGTGAGCATATTAGACTTTGACACCAAATGATTACTAAATTCCCTTATGCAATAACTTTGCATTGTTTCTGTTTGTTCAATATCATGCTGCACAAGCTAAAACCATATCAATCAATCCAGTAAAATACTTTATTGAATTAAAAAAGCATAAATTAAAACGCCAAACCGCCATTTTGAGATATCTATGGTTTTACCATCATTGCCTGGGCAACCTCAAAGATGATGTGGTTTGCATTAAAAACTACTTCTACCTCAATAAATGTCCGCGATCCTTCGCCAATCCATAATGGCCCGAATACTAACTTTAAGTGGATTTACTTCCATTTTAAGTGTAAAACCACTTTTAATATGCGTTCAATCACAACGTTTGTATGTATTGCGCGCTTATGCTGTCATCCGGTAGACTACCCCGAACGAGCGGCCATATTTACGAACGCGCGCGCTATCTATATACATTCTCTTGTTTCCTCGATCCCTTCGGTCTATTTAGAATCGGAAGACTGCTCTCTCTCTCTCTCTCTCTCTCTCTCTCTCTCTCTCTCTCTCTCTCTCTCTCTCTCTCTCTCTCTCTCTCTCTCTCTCTCTCACATACGATTTTATATTTGCAACTGGGATAGGATACTATTGCTACTTTCTGCCTCCAACTATTGCCGTTCATGCCGCATTATAGGCCTAGAGCCAGTGGATTCGTTTTCTTTTAGACCAGGATCATCTCCTGCCAATGGAAAAGAAAAAGTCTTGCGGATTCATTATGTTAGGAAATATGTTAATGGGGTTTCATAAAAACTGCGTCTTACGAGCAAGTCTGCGGGTGTTTAGGCTGTTTGGTGTATAACGACGAACTCGACTATTCAGTGTTTGGATCTGATGTTTGTATGGAAGATGGCAATCATTGTTACAAAATATAACATAATTGCCCAACCAACGTAGGAAGGTATGTTAAGATTAGTCAAAACCCACCACTTTGCGGCAGTTATAGAGATCAACAATGAATGATACAATAAGCTTCCGTACCTATGGAAATTATTTTGTGAAGGAATAAGGACACAATCAACATGAAAAGCTTAGCTTAGACACTCCCTGTTTGATACATTTAAATAATTTATTGCATTAATATGTGTCTTACTTTATTATTTGTGTATATTGTGCTCATTGGGGAGCAATGACGCAAAACGCAAAACCCGGTATGTCAATCAATTATCAAATGAGAAATGACACAACATATTCTAGAATGCCGAAGAGAAACATAAGATACTAAATGGTTACAAACTTAGGCTTGGTGCAAAACGCAACATCACGCTATTTGACGATGCATTTTTGTTTTTGATACAGAAGCTTGTGCAATGGTGGAATTCCCTTTTTTTTATATAGATTTCGATAGAGATATTGCATTTTGCGTCGTCGCAAATAAACGGTTACATGAATTCAATCAGCGCCTATTTTATATTATTTTTTATCATGGAAATCAATTCAGAATATAAAAGATACATTTCAGCCGGGTATCGTACTCGGGTGGGTGGATGTTTTACCCCTAAGCTATACCGGGACTTCTGGATTGTTGACGAATTATAGATTTGGATAGATTTGCACATAATCAATGCCTAGACCTTATGCTTTACTTGTCGGCGAGGGTCATGGAGGGGCCCGTTGTAGACTACTGGGGTTCCGTTCCCTGACCAGCTCCCAACTCCCAAGCCGCGCACGCGGTGTGGAAACCCGCGTGGGAAACACAACTTACAAGAGATTCAGTTTGCCTAATGAAAGTTTAAGCAACAATGGCACACGCATCTCACGATGGAAGGTATTAATTAAACAAGGGCACCTCACTCACTTTCCTCTTCTGCTTCTTCTTCTTTGGGTAAAAACACGCGTGCGCTGGGAAACAATTGCTTAAGGTGAAACCGCGCGACATCAGAATCAGATACAATAATCTTTTGCAATCGAGCGACTGATAAATATTTGCTGTTGGTGAGGCAAGGCTATCAAATAATACGCTCGCTTGCTCAACTCTTGAATGGCATCGTTCACTAGCAGGTCCCGGCCGGCCGCCTAGCCTCTCCCACAAGAGTTTACAAATCACTCTGTGCTGGTGCTAGTGGAGGTCTGCTCTTCGAGGCTGTGTCCACACGAATGAGTGGGATAAATCACATAAATTGACCGTTCCAAAAGGCTAGCACCAACTCCAAAACCTAGCAAGTAAGTAGGCCTAAACGGAAGGCTATAGCGTCTAGCACCAACTCCAAAACCTAGCAAGTAAGTAGGCCTAAACGGAAGGCTAGCGTCTAGCACCAACTCCAAAACCTAGCAAGTAAGTAGGCCTAAACGGAAGGCTAGCGTCTCTAGCACCAACTCCAAAACCTAGCAAGTAAGTAGGCCTAAACGGTAAGGCTAGCACATACTCCAAAACCTAGCAAGTATAAGTAGGCCTTAACGCTAAGATGTCGAAAGGTTTGGCTTGAAATTCAGTTCAAGTTGTTGTAAATCATTGTAGCCTACAGAATGACCATTGTTTGTGGGGTTTTGTAATATTGAGATTTCCAGACTCTCTTTATCTATAACAATAGCGTAGGTCTATGTATATTTTACATACTAGTATTATTGCAATGTGTGAATTATCAGTAAAACCAACTCATGCTTATAGGCTACTTAATCTTAGCGCCACACGACAAAAGGTGTCGGCTTCTAAGCCCCTGTCTCCTAAGCCCCTGGACCTTTTTTTGGCTTCTAAGCCCCTGTGACCAACGGTTGTGTTACACGTTGCGAAGCGGGGCTAAGAAGACAAACCGGGTCCGGGCTTTAGAAGACTAAAATCTTCTTAGGCCCTGTCTCCTAACGCCCGCACGATGTTTTGTTCGCGTTCGCCACGTTTGCCAAAGCGGGCTCTACTTTGCTCGGAGGGAAACCATAAATTTCCAAATGTTGGTGGTGGGTGGGTGGGGTGGGGGGATAAAAATAAATCTATTAGCAATATTCGATTGATAAGATATTGCTTAACGTCTCATTCGACTCGAAAATGTTGCAATTAAATCATGTAGGCATTGCAAAAGCACTGTTTTAATATGCATTGATTTTATTGTGACAATTTTATTCCTAGTTGAATGTTGATAAAGAATTGGTTTTGGGAGAACTAACACCATAGTTTTCATAACTTAACAGAAACTGTGTAGCTCCGTGGGTAGACCCCAAATACACATAAATGTATAATATCTTTTACTTTGCATACTTAATATAATATAACTGCAAAATTATGCCGATATGGGAACCTGCTCATCTTAAACATTTATATTGTGTCGTTTTCAATTATTGCTGGCACTCAATGTCGTCTAAGATGTAATAATACTATTTACTTAAATTCAAAATTAAAAAGGCCCCCCAACCGGGGATTCAACCAGGGTCTCCCACATCCAGGGAGCGTCGTAACTACTAGCCATCGGGAGGGGTAAATTTAATCTATGAATTGAGTTGCATTATACTTTAAGGCGGAAAAGACCTCACTGGAATGGGGGGAGACCTGTGATTTGAACCGGTTGGGGGCGACTTTTTTTTTCTGAATTGTAGTAAAAAAGGAAACTTCGCAAACGTTTTTTCGGGCGCTTTGAGGGAGAGCGTATTTTTTAAACAAAAAAAAGCGTTAATTACGATTTTCATAAAATTTTATTTTTCGATTACGCTAAAATTTTCACCAATATATTAATTCATAAAATTAAGGTTCTGTATAAAACATTTCAATCTGATAACATGTAGACGTTAAATTCAAGAAATTAAAAAAAAAAAATAAAACGTAAAATTGGGGATTTTTATGAAAAATTATTTTTGGTTTTTGCGCTCAAATATCCAAGAATATATTTTTTTTCATAAAATTAAGGGGTTTAGAAAAAATCATAAAAACGGATAAAGCATTAGGTTTATAATTCAAAGATTGTTTTAAAAAACGTAAAATAAAAATTTTTTGAAAAATTTTTTTTCGATGCGCTCAATTTCCAAAAGAAATATAAATTCATAAAATTAAGGTTCTGTGAAAAAATCATTTCAATCGGTAAAGTGTAGGTGTTATAGTTCGAAAATATTTTTAAAAAATGAAAAAAAACGTAAAATTGCAATTTCCATAAGAAAATAAAAATTCGATTGCGCTCAAATTTCCCCACGAAATATTATTTTATAAAATTAAGGTCTTTGAAAAAATATTACAATCGGATATAGCATCTAGGGTTTTAAAGACAAGAAAAAATAATAAAAAAAAAATCGTAATATTGCAATTATATGAGAAAAATTTTTCGATTGTGTTCAAATTTCACACGAATATCTTTATTTTTAAAAATTAGTTCTGTGAAAAAATCCTAAAAATCAATAAAGACGTAGGTTCGAAAATCGAAGAATTTTAAAAAAAATCGAAAAAAAAAAATCGTAAAATGGCGATTTGATGGGAATAAAATTTTAGATTGCGCTAAAAAACGTGGAGTTCTAAGTTCAGAGATTTTGAAGGGCCTCCAGAAAAGTCATCGCAATTGGAATATTTGGTTTAGCCGGGAAAGTTTTAACAAACACACAAAAAAAAAAACAGAAAGAAAAAGAAAAAAAAAATTCCCGGAAAATTTTCTCCGTGTAGTGAAAAGGAATCTTCGCTTCGCTCGCTACTCTCATCCAATAATTTTAATTTAAATTATTTTTTTTTGTAGGCGTTTAAATAGGAAACGCTTTAAGTCCCCCGCGTTGGGAGATTAATTGGTGCATTGAGTGCCAGTTTATGCGGGTTTTTTTGTTGTTCTGTGAAAAAATCATTACTTGTTTAAGAATTTTTTTTAAAAAAAAAAATTTAAAAAATTTTTTAATTATAAAAAAAATTT